>JABUQX010033678.1:0-42500 GCA_015478945.1 Trachelipus rathkii
CTATTACATAACCTTAAAGCAAGTAATATTCAAGTAAATCAATAGAGGTGTGACCTAATAACACCAAGGGGGATTATAAGTATGCTATTGTTTTTTATATCACTTGCTTATTAACTGTCATTTAACTCACCTTGATTTACTAGTCATATTTAACTTACTGAGCATATATACTGCATTAACCTTTTCAGCTTTACTGCTTATAACTTTCTGCTTTATCTAGTTTTTAAACTTATTCTGCTTTATACTGCTTTTAACTCATATATATTATTATTAACATTATGTTTATTATATTTATGATTTATTAAATAATCTTTTTATATTATTATTTTTATTATTATTATTTTATATATTTATATTTATATTATTATTATTTATTATTTATAATATATTATATATTAATTTTTATATTATATACTTTTTATGTTATTATGTTATATTATATATAATATATATTATTTTTAATTGTTTATTATTAATTATATTATATAAGAAAAATATATTACACACTACTAACACATACACACACACACAACATCAATCACACTATACTGCAATACACAACACATCACATAACTAAACTTATCAACATAATATACAACAACAATTCTATAACTGACTACTATTATATCCATATAAAACATACATATATGACACTACAATTATTATATACCTACATAGACACTTACATTTATACAATCTATATATATAGTGAAATCCAAAAATGCGATGACAGGGACAGCCACCTAATGAGCTTCTGAAACATTTTCACATATTATGTATTTCTATAATATAGTAATTCATTTGACCTAGACACTACATTTTACACTTACACTCACACACAGATTACTTACACTCACACAGAATTTACTTACACTCACACAATTTACTTACACTCACACACACACATATTTACTTACACACAGATTTACTTAAACATTTACTTACACAGAATATCTTACAGCTCAATATACTATATATATATAATATGATAATATAACAACACACACACAACACACATACACACTCATATACACGCTAAAACACTCACTTAACAACATATATAATACGTTATAATTTATTTATAATAACTATAATTTTACGTCCTTGTACCTTATATAACTCGTATTGCAAATAATAGTTCCCAAAGGACATAAAAAAATTATACAACTAAAATATTATCAAATTTCTTTATTAAAAAGCATATAAGAGTCGTTCTTGGCTAGAACATTAATTTTGTTGAAAGATGTCCATAGAACTTTATTATTAATCTGTGTTAATGACGTGTTTTGAGTTATTTAACTTGTCTTTTTTATGAGACTCATCAACAGGTTAAAATATACTATTTTAACGCTAAATAATTTATCAGTATGTAAATCGTTTATTAAGATTGTAAATAATATTATACTGATGATCCTTTAATAGTCAATAAACTTCATGCTAAATTCATTTTCAGGTTCCCATGCTCCATCATAGTAACAATCGTGTTATAGCAAGCCAGAAGCTCATCTAGCATTTCAAAATGACTATGTGTCCTTGAGTTTGCTGGTGAGTCTACTATGACTTATATACTGCTTTAACATCATTTTCTTTATCCATGTTTATATAAAATATACTAAATAAGAAGATATATTAACAGAATAATATAGATTTCTTACTCTGCTTAACTAATTATACACTACAAATTGTTATATAATTATAAAAGATATCATTCTTTAATGTTTTTTTTATTATTTACTTAATATTTATATCAAGTATGTCGACACTACATTGTTCTTATAGGTTCTATTTACGAAACAAAGGAGTCGTATTTGTTAAAAATCAGTTAAATAATTTCGAAAGATAGTTGTACCTCTATTTTAATGAGTAATTTCGGGCTTATATCTTTATTATTATAAGTTTACTTTTTATGCGCTATGAACAACTTTTTGAAACAAATTCAAATCACGCCGAGAAACAAGAACACCCAGAATGTACAACTCCGTTGTAAATACAGAATACGTAAAACATGATGCCGATAATTTAAAGCCTCCTTTATATACATGGTAAAAAAATGTGTTTGATAGGAATAATTACTTAGCTTGTTAGGCTCTAAAAAATATAAAGCGAGAGAATCCTTCTGTGTAACCCAGCGAGTCGATTTATGATACCTCTATCTTGCAGGTCAATAAGAATAATAGTGTCACTTCACATTGAGACCATGTGGTATTATCACTGTAAAACTGTGTCCGAGTGCAATAATTAAAACTTTATGGAATTCGATTTATCTCATACCAAGCATTAGGCTGTTAAAGAAGAAAGCATAAGTTTGTATTAGATAGTGTTACCATAATATCAGGATAATGATAGAGATGCAGATGACAAATCGACAACTCCCATAATTCTACATTTAGTAATAAATTTTTACTAGACAGAGAGGTATCGAGATAATGTGTTATCTCTATGTGATCGTACATTTGTAGAATCATAACTTCGACTGTTTAATTTTTATAAAATAATTTCAAATCTTTAGAATAATTCATTGTCGTGCAAATCGGAAGAGATTAGGTTCCTGTGTTAAGCGAGGTAATAGTTAAAGTGAGGAGATCGTTATCTTATGTGTGATTGGATCGGCGGTAATCCTTATCTCTATATGACCCCGTATGTGATTGGTCTGGTTAGGTTAGGTTCGGTTAAGTTAGTTGTTAGGTTATAGCGTCTTATGAGAAAAATTATGGAACTTAGGGTTAGGCTTTATGAAGTCTATGGTAGTGTGTTAGGCTTACGTTTTAGGTTTATGGGTTTAGCGGTTAAGGTTTGGCAGGTTAGGTTTAGGTTAGGTTAAGTTCGTTAGTGTATTTTCCAATTTAATATTGGAAATTATGTGGTTTTGGGGTTTAATACTCTTTTGTTAGAACTATAACTTTTTTTTTTTTTTTTTTATAGGTATTTGCCAGTTCCATTTTAAGGGAAGATTATGCTATTGGTGGTGATGGAAAGAATGTGGAAATTGATGAAACTTACTTTTCTAAACGGAAGAATTTTGCGGGAAGGACATTGCCAGGACAATGGGTTTTCGGTGGTGTATGTCGAGAATCAAAGGAAGTGTTCTTATATGCAGTACCTGACCGCACTGAGGAAACATTGCTTGATTGTATTAAAGCTAAAATAAAAAAAAGGTACAAATATCTTTAGCGATTGCTTTAAATCATATAAAAACATTAGCAAAATTGCAGGTTATAATTTTACACACAAGACAGTTAATCATTCTCAAAATTTTGTAGACCCACACACACATGCACATACACAAACAATTGAAAGCACATGGAGTCAGCTTAAATTTAGGAACAAAAAACACCGAGGAACGCATAGGCATATGTTAGATTCTTATTTATGTGAATTCATTTGGCGGAAAAAAACAAAAATCGTATCTCAATTTAATTAATATCTCTCTGACTTAGTCGAGAAATGGTAATGCACAGTTTTGAGTATATATATATATTATATATATTAATATATATATATATATACTATATATATATTATATATATATATATATATAATATAATATATATATTATATATATATAATATATATATATATATATATATATATATATATTAATATGTATAATATATATGTATGTATATATATATAAAATATATATATATATATATAATATATTATAATTAATATTAATATAATATATATATATAAGTATAAATATTATATATATATATAATTATATATAATATATATAATTATATATATATATATATTATATATTATATTCAGTATATATAATAATATAATGATAGAATTGTCATCTGAATACGTTACTTTAAGATGAAATGAAGAAAGGAACCGATATAGTCACTAGTCAGACCATAGTTCAACTGCTATTGACATTAACACAGACAATAACATACCCTCATGTAAGATCCTAACACACTAAAGATTTAGTTCCTTTACATCTACCATCGGTTTAATTGCACCAGCCACCTCCTGCCATTCACAACTTTCCTACAACACTCTGCATCATCCGTTCCCTTATCATCCAACATATATCCCAAATATTTAAACTCAGACAATTGTTTCAGCAGCTCACCAACTAACATGACTTCACACCGAGGACTCTCCTCACTTACATCCATAACCTTACTCTTATCTGCGTTTACTTTAAAACCCCTCCTTTTACACACCCTACCAAATCTCTCTACCAATCCTCTCAAACTTTTCCGATTCGCCATACAAAACCAAATCATCCGCATATAGTGGATAGAACACCCTCCACTCCCTTGCTTTCTCCATCATTCTAACAACATCCTCTGCCACCTCACCTCTAATTCTTTCATAAACCCTTCCAGATGAAAATTGAATAACCAAGGAGACATAACAC
Organism: Trachelipus rathkii; assembly: GCA_015478945.1. NCBI lineage: Eukaryota > Metazoa > Arthropoda > Malacostraca > Isopoda > Trachelipodidae > Trachelipus > Trachelipus rathkii. Next base: position 4,376 of record JABUQX010033678.1, read on the forward strand.
ATCCCTGCCTCACTCCGCTATTAATATTAAACCAATCACATTCGACTCCATTTATTCTTACACACGCTTCACTATCGTCATACATACTTTTGATTCCATTCAGAAACCTATCACTAAAACCATATATCACTAACACCTGCCAAACAGCTTCCCTATTAATCCTATCATAAGCCTGTTGCAAATCCATAAAATCAAATACAGTTTATTCTTCTTCTCCCTCATTTTCTCAATCATTTTTTTTCAATGTAAAAATTTGATTCACATCCTCTACCACTTCTAAACGCACCTTGTTCTTCACCAATCAGTTTTTCAGTCACTCGTCACACACACTCTTTCTACCAAAATACCAGCATATGTCTTCTCTCAATAAACACTCAATAAACTAATTCCCCTATAATTCCTGCTGTTACCCTTATCCCCCCTTTACCAATATATAAGGATACTACTACTGCTCTCATCCAATCCCTTGGAACTTTACCCTCCATAAACGCTTTGTTACACAACTTCCAAATCTAATCAATCCTTATCTCGCCTCTGTTCTTGATCATTTCATCAGTAATCTCATCTATACCTGCACATTTACCATTCTACAGCTTTCTTACTTTACCCATTACCTCCTACTTACTAATGACCTCATCCCTCAAAATACATATTCCTTCTACACACTCAAACCGCATATTATTCACTATCATGGGCTTCTTTCATTCCTGAAATATTTATCAAATCTGAAGAAAGAGATTCTTTTTGAGCACAAAATCCATTCATAATTACGAAAAGTCACGATCCCTATTCATTATTCTAAGCAAATTCTCTTATTCTCATTATTAAGCTTTCGCGCTTCCTTCCAAAAGAGCTTCCTCTTTCCTTGTAAGTCCTCATTCATTCTCCTTCCAAATTGTTCATCTACCTCTTTTCCTGGCTACGTAATGCACCTTTAATATTTCCTTTTTTTCTATCTTATCTAATTCCAAACATTCTCTCTTTGAAGCCTTCATCATCTTGCTTCTAGTACATTCAACCCACGCTTTCCATTTTTTGGTACTTTATATTCGCAGTAGACATACACTCTTCAATGACCACAACCACCTCAACTGTAAATCATTCTATACTTCCTACCTATTACTCAATTCACGATACCACTTCTTTTTGCACTGCTAACAACGCTTCCTTCATTCTGCTTTTCCAATACTGTTCAGGTTTCAACTAGATTCCACATTCAAATGATCTAATTCCGAGCGCTCTTAAGTACTTCTCCCTATTACCTTGTTCACTTAACTTCTCACTGTTAATTCTGCACACACTTCCTTCTTATCACCTTCTCTCTCATCCAGCCTCCACTAAACCTTAATTTTACATAAAACAGCAATGACAGCATAATCCCATTCTTAACCCCGCTCACGATTTAACCATCACACTCACAGAAACTTCACAACATCTCCGTTCTTCATGAACTCAAAATCAATCATGCTTTTCATTTTCGATATCCATCTTATAAAAATTAATAAAAAGAGTGTATATTGAATACTTCCTGTGTTTGTAGCGTTTAATTGATTGCGTCTAAAGATACCCTCTTATCCTACCTACAGAAAGCCAAATCACTTTCCTATTATTCTCATTTCTCCTGACACCCTCCAAAAGCCACCTGATATATTTACCATTCCGTTTTTGAAAATCACTTTCCAAACCATTTTAGAGATCGCCCAACACAATCAATCTTGAGCTCCTACTCACCCCATCCAAAACCCCATTCAGATTAGCCCAGAAAATCGCACCTCTTCAACATTACCCTCAGATGACCATCATGTCTACAAGCCACACAACACTTGGGCTTCTATCAAACTTAAATTTTAACATTCAGAATATCCAGTACTCTCCACACATTAACCAAAAAATCTACCATAAGCTTAAGACCACACAGTCGCTCAGGCAATTATTAACTCCTCTTCCTCTCATCCCACCTATCATTCACTTTTACCACAAAAAACAAAGCCACACACAACACTACACACAATCCTATACACACACACCAATACTATATATATATTATATTACAATATATATATATATATATATATATTTATAATATATATACAAATATATATATATATATATATATATAATATATATATATATATATATAGTAACTATATATATTAATATATATATTCCTTTATAATATATAGTAGTATATATATATATATATTATATATATATTATATATATATATATATTATATATATATATATAATTATATATATTATACTATAATATATATAAATATATATATAGTAGTATAGATATATATATATATATACGATCAGGCGTTGGGTTCAAGTACATAGACTTGTCTTGTACTTGTACTATAAGTAACATTTTTTGGAGACTTGACTTGTACTTTGTACTTGCAGTTTCTAAAACCAGGTTACTTGACTTTGTACTTGTACTAGCCTTTTGTACTTGGGTACTTGTGCTGGAATCTGTGCATAGTACTTTTGGCATTTTTAACTTGGCAATGATTTTTATTTTTATTTTTATCATTTCCTACGTATTTGAATTATTATTTCTAATATATAATGTATTCGTACATAATTTCCATTGATAATGACTTTATTAAGAGACGCATATATATCAATATAAGTATAATATAATACTATATATATATATATAGATAATATAATTATACTATATATATATAGATATATTATATATATATTAATTAGTATAATTAAATATATAATATATATATAATATATATATCTCATCATCAATCATCATCATCATCATCATAAATCATCATCATCATCATACTTATTTCCCAAGAACGTAAGGTGCGTAACATGCACCGCCAAACAAGAAAAAGTAGTAGAAAGAAGATGACACAAAGATAGAAAAAAAAGCCCAACCTTACCTCCTTTTATACCTATTAGTAACTCGCCAGCAAGTTGAGACCACTACCAACCCTATAAGCTAGAGAAGCCGATGGACCTCGCTAGGGCATCATCGCCAATGTGGGTGTTCATAGCTTGGCCAGGTGGGCACCACACATACACATCACAAACCCTGCATTCACTCCATATTTATGCACGTTTCTTTTCGCCCCTGCAAACTCACATCTCACTCCTCCAGAAATTCCTTTACTGACCTCAATCCACTTTTTCTTCGGTCCTCAAGGCCCAGTCGATTCCAGAACACTCAACCGCACTATAATTAAATCCGCTTAAACAACCACCGACTTATCATCCAATACATTTCACATGACTCCAAACCTCTCAACGTACTTCTTCATTTTTTCTCATTCTATTTATCCCTTTTTTTCAAAGCCATCAGACCTCTGTAAAAAACGTTCAATCTCATTTTTATCATCCTTTCTCACACCTAACACCTTAAAACCTCTTATTCCAGACATGTCTCACCTACTATACATTAACACAGGTAACAACAACCCTCATGTAAGACACTAGCAACTCAAGACTTAGTCTCTTATACATCCACCAAGGATTTATTGCACCAGCCACCTTCCTACCATTCACAAAGTTCCTACTACACTCGGCATCATCCGTTCCATTTTCTTCCAACATATATATCTTAATATTTTACAACTCAGTCCATTTGTTATCCAGCTGCATACACCATCTAGCATAACTCACACCGAACACACCGAGGACTGTCCTCCTCACAACCATAACCTCACTCACAACCTTAAACTTACTCTTATCTACGTTTACTACAAACTGTTCGTCCTTTGATCCCAAATCTTCTCTACATCCTCCAACTCTCTTCAGATTCACCGCAAAAAACCATATTATATACTATAATATATAATATATATATATATATAACATATAAAAACAATAAACAATAATATAAAAATACCTAATAAAAAAAAAAATATACATACAAATAAATAACTATACTAATAAATACAAAATCATATAATACATACCAATATTATACTTATGATATATATATATTATATTATAATAGAACAGAGAGTGTGATTGATTGGATTTTGGAAGTTGTGTAATAAACGTTTATTGGAGAGCAATAGAGATTGGAGGAGAAAATATTAGTACCCCTTATATGAAGGGTAAGGGGATAAGGTACCTGTAAGTATTAATTTGATAATTAGTCTATTGAGTGTTGTATGGAAGATATATCTGGTATTTTGGTCGAAAGAGTGGGTCGAATGGCTGAAGGACTAATTTGGGGGAAGAGACAAGGTGCGTTTTAGAAGTGGTAGAGATGTGTGGTAATCAATACTCTCGTAATTAAATACAATTGATTGGAATATTAATGGAGGAGAAAGAAATAAATTGTATTTAGGATTTATGGATTTTGCAACAGGCGTAATAATAGGATTAATATTGAAGCTCTATGGCAGGTGTTAAGGATATATGGTGGTAGGCTTCTGAATGGAAATCAAAAGTATGTAAGCGATGGTGAAGCGTGTGTAAGAGGGTTCGGTCTTATCTCCTACTTTATTTATCTTTTATTAATGATCATTATCACCTGCAACATAATAACTCTAATGCCACTCATATGCCGGTGACGATTGAACCTTCACATCTTCTACTCATTCAATTTCTGCCTCCTTCTTTTACCTTCTAGAAAATGCCTCTCGTGCTTAATCTTTCCGATTCTATTCTCGCTGATCTGGATAAGATTTCCGGTTGTGGTCGTCTTCAACCTTGTGAAATCAATTCTTTAAAAACTCAACTTCCTCACAAATCTCCCTCTCTACAACACCTTCTAAACTTTTCTATATCTTTTCGACGGTTTCATCTTATCGTCTTCTCGTGTTGACAATAAAACATCCTGGGCCTTAACATATACAAAAAATGTCTTGGAAACCTCAACATCACAACGGTTGCTCAAGGGCGGCTTCAAAGAAACTAAGAGTTCTGTTTAGGCTGCACTTTTTTTTCTCTTCTCTAGCAACCCAGCCTATACAAGGGTCTCATCCGCCCCTTGTATGGAGTACTGTTCTTATATCTGGGAGGGCTCTGGTTCACCTGGCTTTTGGACAGGGTCGAGTCAAAGCCAAAAGGCTTCTAAACTGTTTTCTGTACTTTCCAGTCACTTGACCCTCTATCTTTGCGCGCGATGTTGGTGCTTTATCCTTTTCTATAGGGACTGTAGCGGCAGGTGTTGAGTGGAACTTACCACTGGCGTACCACCACCTTTACGGCGATGCTCGTCGTAGCACAAGGGGTGTGCTGGTGTCTGCGCACGAGTTTTGTGGTGGATCTTGGTAACTCCAGGCTAGAGTTCGGCTGCGGTGCTTCCTCCTTCTTCTCGCTGCCACCTCTGTCGCTGGGTATCTCCTCTTCCATTTTTCTTTTCTGTTTTCCTGCTGATTTAATCTCTCCTCACTTTAAAACATCTGCGAAATTTGCGCTGCGGTATGAAACTTTGGTGTGGGCACACCCCCTCCCTGAATGGGCTCTGCCCGCCTAGAGTGGTGGTGACAACTGTAAAAAAAAAAAAAAATAAAAAAAAGAGTCGACAGTGATTTGTTTATATTAAAGCTGAGGTAGAACAGGGAATGGGTGCTATGTCGTCCTTGACGATCCCAATATGTATATGGTGAGGGTTATGAAGAATTAGTAGGTAGGGTGAGAAAGGGATAGTGTAGAATGATGGAGATGAAGGGGTAGTGGAGGTTTACCTATTTATTGAGGATGATTTGGTTTTGGTTGTGGCGAATATGAAGAGAGTTGAGAGGACTGGTAGAGAGATTTGGTAAAAGATTTAAAGATGGGGTTTGAAAGTAAACATAGATAAGAGTATGATGGTTATTCGGTTGTGTTAGAGGAAGTCCTGGTGTGAAGTTTATGTTAGTATGGTGAATTAGCTGTGGACAACGGTTGTTTTTGAATAGTTTTAAATATTAGGAATATTATTTGAATGAATAGGGAGCGGATGATGCAAGAGTCGTAGTAGGAAATGTTTTGTGAGAATGGCACTAAGGTGCTGGCGAATAAACTCGTTGGTAGATGATTAAAGGGGACATTAAGTCTTGAAGTGCGCTAGGGTCTTACAATGAGGGTAATGTTGTTACACCATCATTAATGTATAGTGTGGGCTATGGTCCTCTGGAATAAGAGGTATAGATCTAAAGTAAAAGGTGTTCAGGATGGACAAGCAGAGTAGCGTTTGAGGTATGAAAACACACGGATGAAAAGAGCAATAAACGTATTAGAGAGTTTTTGGTGGAGAATGGATAAATGAGAGATAAATGAAAAAGTACGTTGAATGGGTATTTTGGGTCATGTGGAAGATGGTGATAGTGGGCAGTTAAACGGTGTATAGGTGGTGAGTGTTGTTGGCAATCGACCCGATGGGAAACGCTCACAAAGTTGATCGAAGATCGCAAACGGGTTGGAGCGAGAGATTGTGAAACTGAGTGAAGAAAAACCGCGGTATGGATACCGGAGAATAGAGGGTTGTGTGAGGAGATATGGTTGTACCCACCTGGGCCAAGTTATGAGCCACACATTGACGAGATGTTCAGTAGTTGATGGTCTATCGCGAATCATCGTGAATGCATCTATGGGTGGATTATTGTCTGCGACGCGTTGCTCACGTTAATTCTTATAAAGGGGGCGGTAAGGCTAAGCTTTCTTTTGATCTTTTTCTATCTTGCTTCATATTCTTCTATACTATTTTTCTGTTTCCTGTGCATGTTGGCGCACCTTACCCTCTCCAGTCTTGGGGAGAGAAGATTTGTGGTGATGTATATTTATTTATATATAATTATATAATAAATTATGATATAAGATAGGTGATAATATATATATATATAATATATATAGTATATATATATATATATAAATATATAATAATTATATGCAATTTTTATAAAGTACTTGTACTTGTACTTGTACTTGATACCATGTACTTGTACTTGTACTTGTACTTTCAGTATCTAAAACCCAGTGTACTTGTACTTGTACTTAAGTACATTATTTGGAGTACTTGTACTTGTACTTGTACTTGAAAGAATGTACTTGAACCCAACCCTGATATATGATATATCATATATATATATGTATATTCATATATATATATATATATATATATATATATATAATTATTATATTAATATTATAATATATATATATATAATTATTATATAATATATATATTAATACTATATATACATATAATATTATTCCTTATATATATTATATATATATATTATAATAACTATTATTAATATACAATACTATATCTATATAACTATAGTATATCAATATAATATATATATATAATATATATACATATATATATATATATATATAAGAAATGAACTGATTATCTATTTTCCAATATTCGTGATTGAGAATATTATGAGAATAATTTCTATTAATGTTAGGTATGCAAATATGAATGTGAATGGACGTAGTTTTCTAATATTCGCTAATGCGACTTTGAATGTGAATATATTTTCTTAATACTCGAGAGTGAGAATCCAAAAAATCATATATTGAAATTAATGTGCAATTTTTTATAAATGGTATATTCGCTTCTGTTGTAAGATTTCATGCATAAAAAATTGAAGGAATAAAATGCAATCATTTTCCTGTGTTTCTATGATGCACGATGATAACCCACTCCCACACACCTCCCACAAACCTCTTTCGCCAAATTCCTACCTTTGATAGAGGAAAGCTACTTTATAAATTTATTGAGCTACGGTTAATAACGTAATCAATAAAGTTGAAATAAATTACTGAAACGTTACACTTAAATAAATAATAATAAGTTTTCAGCTTTCTCTTTCAGTATTTAATTCTATTACACTACGAAGAGAGACTATCACTGGTAAAACTTCATGGCTGGACAAGTAGGGCAAATCCTTGCTATCAGTGATAGATCAGGATGCGTTTTCGTATGAATTCTCCACCATACAAGAAGATCTCTGACAGGGATATATGAGTTTCTGTTTGATTTACTGGTTAATGATTTTTTGATGTCTGCATAGACAGCTGTTGTTCTTTACCATAACTGTTTGAATAAATGTAAAATTGCATTCGTAATGTAGGTGACAGTGATGTTTGTGGATGGTTTTGAAACTACGTGAACTGTTCTTTGCTTTTCGTGTATTATTTTAGACTTTAACCCTCTCCGTGAAAAAGTGAGATGTGAAAAATTTTGTTTTGTATTTAAAGTTAAAAAAATATATATGAAATACAAGTTGATGCTCTCTGAAATAAAATACTTTGTTAATTTTTTTCAATATCGTCACGCTCATCTTATTTTCCCTTCATTGTCGATGCACCTTTATCATTATTTGTAGAGTACTGTTCTAAAGCTGTGAAACATTAATTCTGGTTTGTATGTTCTTCAGTTCTACTTGAGCTATGGTCGAATGACTAATGTGTACCACAAATGACCTATACAGTATTTTGAGAGAATTTTACTGACCGTTGTTTGGGATGTCACACCATTTTTAATGCTAATTTGCTGTTGATGACTGACGGAGAGGAAGAGTGCGCTCTTCAATCAAGAAAAAAAGCAAATTTTTCTTTAAATTGACACCAGCTTCTTTTATGACACAGTAAACATCATCTTGAAGTATTTTCCATTTTATCAATATTCCATTAAATATGTCATGGAGATATACACTCATGTGAGGTTCAGGGAGTAATTCAGCGCACAACACAGAATTTTGGAATCCGTCTACATCATGACTTGTGAGAGATAATAAAAAAACTTCTGATTGAGTATCTTACTATTTGTCGGTGGGGGAAGTAAACTTGAATAATTGTTTGATAGAGGCTATCTATTCTGATATATTAATTTTATAGCAGTCTTCTCTTTAGTACTTCCTCTAACGTTGTGAGTGTAAAGGGGCAGATTATTTCATTTGCCGTACAAAGCCAAGATCTTCAACCTAAGCAAACGGAGGATCGTCCATCACTATCATTTTGCAAACTAGCTATTCATCCTTTGTGTGTTTTTTCGGTTTTAGCGTTAAACATCTTTGTATTTTCAAAATAAGTTTCAAAAGTAAAATGCTTCGTTTTTGAAGCTAATATTTGAGACCCTTCGCTCTTTTACTTTTTTTCCTACCTCTTCCTTGCTTCTTTATTGTGTTTGATGCTTAAGTGGTTTTCTAACTCCAGTATCTCTAATCTATTCCGAGAATAACTACGATTTCAGAGTATAAACTTTGCGATATCATTGGGAATAATATGAAAGGAATCCCTAACAAGTCTTTCAATATACTAATGGCAAAAAATTCTGGACATCTTATCCCAAGTGTTGTTAAATTTTGAAGAAAATTTTAACGGACCTTTTTATATTCGCATTTGTATGTGTCTGAGTGTAACTTTGAATAAGAATGCAATGCAAATATAAATGAGAATATTTTTTTTGTAATACTCGCGAATATTCCGAATATTTCGAAGACGTAATATGTCCGAAAGTGTGAATACGAAATAAATTTTTAAATATTCATTCGAGTCTAATAATATATATAATATATATTATATAGTATATTATTATATATATATATATTATATATATATATATATATAATATATATATTATATCTAATATATATATATATATATATATATATATATATATATATATATATATATTGAATCAATATAGTATGTAAACGAATATTTTTTAGATATTTAAGAAAATCTTTCAACTAGATAATATATATATATATATATATATATAATATATATATATATATATATATATATTATATATATATAATATATATAATATATATAAATATATATATATATATATATATATATATATATACTTATAGTATATTGATATAATATTATATATATAATATATATTATATATATATATATATATAATATATATATATATATATATATCTATCATATATATATATTATATATTATATATTATATGTAAGCACGAGTAGATGAGTTCATTAATTAAAATAACATAGAAATTAAATCCCTCACGCCTCCTCGGGCTACATTCAATAGTTGTAATAATGGTGGAAGGTGTATTAAACTATGGAGATTCGGATGTCTATTTTTAGTTATTAACATTTCTTTTTCATGACTTGTTGTATTTCACATACATAATTAATATGGATATTTTTTATCTTGTATAATAAATAAGTGAGGAGTGGGCCACAGACCCTTTTAAATATATTTTCGTGAATACTTAAATCCCCATATCAATATACATTTTATTTTAGAACGTTTGCAAGGTGGGGCAAATAATATAATGCCATGTTCCTTACTAGATAACTTTCTGTCTTGAGTGTCTAAGAGTTAGGATTTTTATCGTTTTTATTCACTGGTGAATAAACCTGACGGCATTCCAATTGAAACTCTAAAGATCTTATTGTAAGAACATTCATAATAATCTAACACCTTTAATTTATTCAAAAATAATGATATTTTTAGGCCGGTGCCACGATGCTGTGTGGGCGATGCCCAGCGACACTTGGTGAATCGCTCTGAATGTCGGGGGCCCTCACTAACTGGCGTCCTCTCTCCTTTGGCTTCAGATATTGCCGGGAGGAGAAAGTACTCTTATTGGCTGTTTCAAGTTTAAATAACATACAAAAGGAATAAACATAGTTATATGTGTGATTTTCTTCCAAAGATGTTAAGAAATTTTTTACCCGTACATACTAAATGTACACATAACGATGTATAGTAGCATTGGCTTTTTATGCGTACGGGTAGAACCCGTATCATATTGGTGCATCCCGGCTAGTTCAAGAATACAGACTTCAGGTAAAAAATAAATAACATATTTTTTTTAAAAAATATGCTTAACGTCGAAGAAAAATGTATACGATAGTAATTTTATTTCATGTTTTCTTGGAGACCGAAAACTTTTTGGGTACTGTAATACAAGCCTGTTGCCTTAGCCTACCCACCTCGCGATGACGTCAGATGACTAAAGGAAGTCAATAGCTCCTCCCCCTTATACCTGATAAATTTTAAAGTACTTTCGTTTGAATTCGAAGAAAATATAACAACTCGGCAACCATAAAACATTATAAAAATAATTTAATTAGATAGATCTTCCTATCTAATTCTCGAACTTAATACAAAGGTGTAATATAAATACATAATTTTTTCAAAATATGGAGATCTCCAGGCATGCATTTAAATATGCCAACAGACGTCAAGGCTTTAAACAAATAGATATTTATTAAAATAATAAACTTTTTAATACCCTTAATTTTATTACAGGTTTTCTTTTCTTTAAAAAAAGGAATATTTTCTACGTTATGTTACTTTTAGTATCTAGGATCACCTATACGATTTTCATTAGCTGTAAAGTTCTTTTACCAAATAATTTTTGCTATTCTAATTCCTAAAAAAACAGTTACATTAATTTCCTTTTCTTAAAAGGACTACATTTCTATATCGTATGAGGCACATTGTAAACATTGCGTTACACGCAAATCTTTGTTTCACACTTCAACCTCCATACCCTACCGCGATTTTTGGGGGATAAGGAGTACCAGAGGATGGGGGATTTCCCACCTTCTTAACATATTTGTTAAACGTTTAGTTTTAAATATACACAAGATGTCTATCATCTATCATAAGACCAAAAAAAGGCTATCCTGGATTTTCCAATTAATGTTCATACATCATTCTGCGCCGAATTATAATACATTTTGCTATACATGATTTTTTTTAATGAAACAGATAATTATAAGATTAAGTTTTTAGTATTGCTTAACAAAAAATAAAATAACATTATTGCGCGGGAGAGGCCTTCCTATGTTCCTTCCTTTATTCTCTTTGAGCGCCATCCCAACGCGGTTCAGTACTTTAACAGACAGCAATTTTTGAGCTTTAGTTTTCGTTTCTTAGGCATCAGAGGTGAATTTGAATGTATTTGGGGTCTTCGGGGTGTTAATGTCTGTTTTTGATTCATCTGGTCGTGCCCAAAATTTCTATAGAACTTGTTTTGTTTATTTTTAGCAAGGTGGGTAAGGGTATGTTTGGAGTATTTTTCTTAATCTTTCCCTTCCCAATTTTATTTAGCACCTCGAATTTATCGTAGAGGCTTTATTTTACTTCTCGTAGTTGTTTCTCGCTCGCATGTTTATATCCAAATTTTTTGATCTTTAAAACCTACCTTCAGCTCGGGTAACAGTCGATGGATTGGTTTTGTTGGCACAAGGTTGTGTTGAGAGATATGATAAGTGTTGTAGTTCTGTAGAGTTGTGTACGTTGGATGTATATTGTGGCTGATGAATTCTGATTGCATTTCCAAAGGTAGTTCGGCGCGGTGTGGGTATCTGTTTGGGGGTTGGTATATTTTGGGGGAAGCTTGTTGTGGAATGTGGTGTGGTGGATTGGGTGATAAGTCGTGTAGGTAAGAGGAGGTTTTAGTAAAAATGTTTGGATAGTTGTAGTTGTCTGAAGGTTGAAATTTTTTGTTTTCTACTTCTTGGAGTTGTCACGATTGTTTATTAGCTGTATGTAGTACTATTATGGCGGATTCTTTGACTTGGCTTTGGGAGTCTCAATGGGTGGGGGAGTTATCGTTGTCTCTTGCGTTATGGGAGATCCGTGTGCGTTGTTGTGCGCCTGCTTCTGGGCATTATATAGAGATAATAAGACCAGGAGATTACAAAGCTCTTGCTTTTGCTGTAGTGTGTGTCATCCGGGAAGCGTTTTGTGGAACGATGTTTTTGTTTTTTGGTTTTTTTTTTTTTTTTTTGTTGTTGTTTTTTTATTTTTTTTTTGTTGTTTCACGGTTTGTCAGAAAATGGCGCGGCGGCGGTAGTTGACATATGAGGATTTTCTGTTACGAGAACATGACTTTTTTTTTATTTTTTTGTTTTGTATTTTTTTTTTTTTTTTTTTGATTTGGTCTTTTTTTTTTTGTTTAATTTGGCCAAGGACGTTTCTGAGTTTTTTTGTTTTTCTTTTTTTTTTTTTTTTTTTTTTTTATTTTCTGTCAGGTCTGTTTTTTTTGTGTTATTGATGTGTTTTCTGTTTACGGTTCGTGACGTCTTTTTTTTGTAGGTGCGCTCGTCATGTGTGTGGGAGATAAGATTCGAACTTTTTTCATTGATTATGTAGGCACCGTGTTCACTGCGCCGTGTCGCCGATAGATTCGTATTTTCAACCTCGCCCCCCTCTCGTTAGCTCTATGAGTCCTTCCCTAGTTCTTCTGTTGTTAAAAAAATAGAGGCTGGAAGTGAAGTTGGAGTTATTTTGTTTTTTGATTTTTTTTGTTTTTTACTACGGTGGATTATAGAAATTGATTGTTATTTTTTTTTTTTTTTTTTTTCTTTTTTTTCTTCACGTTATCTGATCTCTTCTGTTCCCGCCGTTTATGTGGGTTGTTAACAACTTTGTTCATTTGTTTTTTTAGCTTCTTTGTTTAGTTGTTTGATTTTTTTTTTTAAATAGTGGGATTTTATGTAAATTTTTCTTTTTGTTTTTTTTTTTTTTTTTTTTTTTTTTTTTTTTTTAGGCATTATCAATATGAACCTCAAAGACTTACTTCCCCTCTTACAAAGAGCCACGTGGTTTTTTAAGCAGGTTTAAAGGTAATTGTTGCTATGAGCGTTCTTTTAGTTCCCACTTTGGATGGTTTTAGAGATAATGCCTATGCCTGTTGGTGCGTTCATTTGTTCGTCGGTCTATTCATCACCGATGGAAATTTCTTGCTCAGCCGATCATTTTTTTGTATTATTATTATTATTATTATTAGTTATTTTATTATTATTATTTGACCCTTTTATTTATTTACAGAATATACACATGAATATTTTTAAGTCACGATACTGGGTTGGTCACCAGCTATGTGCGAGTTAGTTTATTGATCTAGTACTAATGGCTTATTAGGGACTTTTGAGGACGAGGGTCTTCGGGATATTGTTATATATTGTGCACGAGTAGATGAAGTTTATTAATCAATAAAGTGTACAGTAGTGATCTAGAATTAAATTCTCAAAAACTTATCGTGCGCTGATTTGTTCCTCGGGTACAAATAATTTGTAAGACTAGTAAGAAACTTGGTATTAAGTGTGTAGGAGCATGCGTTAAATGACGCGGAATTCGATGGTATAGATCTTTTTTAAATTGAAGCATTGCTTTTTCATATGGTACGAGATACAGAAGATTGTTGTGTTTTCCTAGAACTGCAGCATAATATAGATAATTTGTTGATTTGTTGTAGTAGTTTAGGATAGGTGATGATAAGTGAGGAGTGTGGGCCCTACTAGATCTCTTTAAAGTATATTTTTCGGTGAATACTTAAATCCCAATATTAAATATCGATTTTTAAATTTTTAGAAATATTTGCAGAGGATACTTAAAATATATATAAATCATGTTCCTTACTAGATCTTCACTCACGTTTTATAATTTTTATATCTTTTATTCACTGGTGATCAACTTTAGCGTAGTAAAATTAGTCTATTTCGTGTTTATTGTAAGAAACATTAATTACATTGCTATATGGCACCTTTATTTTTATTACAAAATGAATTCTAAGTTTTTAGCGTGCCTGGGCGAATGGATGCCACAGACACTGGTAACGGCCTCTGATGTCGGGGCCTCAGCTAACTGGCGTCCCTCTCTCCTTTGGCTTTCAGATATCGCCGGGAGGAGGGAAAGTTAACTCTTAATTGGCTGTTTCAAGGTTAAAAATAATATATCAAAAAGGAATAAGACATAGTTATGTGTGTGATTGGTTATAAGATGTACTAGAAAATTTTGACCGTACATACTAATACACATGATTATATATAGCATTGTTTTTTACTCGTCGCGTAATGAGTGCCCGTACATATATCTATATTATATTATATGTAGGTTTCATGGATTTGCGTTAGTATAGTTATATTTATTTTAGTTATTTGATTTATTTATGAAATTATTAGTGGTGTTGTGTCTAATAGTTGTGATGATATATAATATATATATATTATTATATATATATATATATATATATATATAATATATATATATATATATTGGTCACGTAAATGGAAGTTAGGGTGACTGGAAACTGTACACGATATTTTCAAGGAAATATCTGAAGGATCGAGTCGGTGTGAAGACTGGTTGAATTGTCAAATCATGTTAAAGAAATCAACCGAAGATTTAAAGAAATATTGTCTGAAGGAAGACTAAAGCTAATAAAAAAAGAAATATAAGGAAAAAAGAGTAAAGAATTGAAAATGCCAATAGTGTATTATAGTAGTATTGTATATATATATTATATATATATATATATATATATATATTATATATATATATATAGTAATATATATATATATATATGATATTATATTTATTATTATATACTTATGAATATTATATATATATTATATATATATTCTTAATAGAAATTTGTAAAATTATTATAAAAAAATAAAAAGTATACTTCTAGAAAGATTTAGAATATCTAGAACCTCTAATTAAAATCTATATATATAACAATTGCATATTACTCGCGTTCGTGGCTAGAAGAACATGTGTAAGTCGCTTTTAGTCATAAATGAAAAAAAAATAGTATAAAGCAGGGCAAAATCATGTAGTTAGAAGAGAGAAAAGGAGTCCATCTTTCAGCCATTTTCCTTCCACAAGTCTTCCAAAAAAACCAAATAAAAAGAAATAGTTTTCATTTTAAAAAACGCATTTTAAGATGCTATTCCGATGCATATAAAAGTAAATTTGATGAGGTTGCCAATCCTTTGAAACAAACTTGATAATTCTTTGAAACAAACTTGAAAATTCTTTGAAATAAACTTATGATTGTTTGGAATAATCTAAAAAATTATTATATGCAAATTATTATTATTACACCTAAAAAGAAAAATATGAAGCAATTTCTTTTTTAGAATATTTTATACAATTGAGATACCAAATAAATTTATTATTTTAATATATATATATATATATATATATAATATATATATAATTATATATAGCAAGTTATAATATAAAGTATATATATAAATTATAAGTATATAAATATATAATATATATATATTATTTATATATATATATCAGAACATAGGCAAGCAACAATTTATTGCGTCCTTATTTTGAAGATTTTTTTTTTTTTTTTTTTTTTTTTTAGTTAGAGCGTTAATCTGAATGCGTCATATTTTTGTTTTCCTTTGGTGTCACAACACTGGAATTTCATTTTTTTAACCCTCATCTGAACCTCACATTTTCTTCTTGGCCGAAACTAAACACTTTGACGTTTGTTGAACACCATATCTCTCATCTGCATTAAACGAAAAATAAGAGTTGCATCTTTTTCCTTCATAACTTAATTGGTGGGTTTTTAAAGATATCCGCCACCAGTAATTTTCCCAAGGAAAGATGTCGAGCGAATTGGGGGAATGAACATGTCAATAAATTTTCATCTCCCTCATCTGTTTAAAATATTTCCTGGAGGCAACAAATTCTTTGACTCAAGTTAAGCTTTTATGGTATCAAAAATATATATATATATTTTTTTACATGAAATCATTCCCAAACACAACTGAAAATCACATCGGTGACTATCATACAAAATCATTCTTCAATAAATGAAGCATGTAAATAAAATATTTTATATAGAATAATGGAAAAGGAAAAAGGGTTGCATAAAATGTATGCTAGAAAAAAAGATTAAATAGTGTTCTTATACATATAATCATACATATTATTGTTATAATTGTTAACCTTTTATGCAAATACACAACATTAATACACTAGCAAGTTATTAGATATTATTTTGTGCTGTATTATTATATAATATATATGTCATTGGTGATATTTCCTTTATAATGTTTGTTTCTTACAGTTTGGGAGCATTCTTGTTTTTTTTTTGAAAGTCTTGCACAAATACTTCCTCTTGTTGCCTTCGTCTGAGTTAAAGTCTATGGAAGTTCGTGCATGCGCAGCTTCTGGCTCTTTCGTGTTGTATCGTTCACCTACCGTTTAAGGACCCAACAATCCAGCTTAGCGATTGCAATTGAAGATTGCTTCTGTCTCCATGTAGAAGGGCGTTCTTTCAGAATATCGGTGTTTATTTTCAATCTAGAATGCAACTGTTTTGTTTGTAAGAAATTCATACCACGGTTTTTATCCAAATAATATAATCATAATAAATAATAATAATAATAATAATAATAATATAAGTAATGAAATAATAAACTATATAATAATTAATTAATAATATCATAATAATGAATAGATAACAACAATGTAACTAACTGGAATAACCTAACATAATTAACAATTAACTAACAATAACTAGGTAATAGGTAATAATATATAATATAATAATAAATAATGAATAAATAATAATATAATAATAATTACTAATAATAATAAATATAATAAATAATAATAATAATTATAATAATAATTATAAACGATTAAAGTAATCTAACTTGCTTAACGAATTTATCGTCTCATCTATTCAGGTGGAAACATGTACCTCTTTGTATAGTTTTGGACCAGTCCGTTATTTAAATTTTGTAATGATTCTTCATTTTTTGGTTGGGGGCGTTTTTAACAGTTACATTGGTCCATCTCAAATAACCGATAAAAAATTGGCGCGTTCTCGGGATGGATAAGGTACCCTGTACAAATGCTGTCTAAAGACTTGTTTCAGAGTTGCTTTGAATATAATGGGATTATTATTCTCTATTGGTTTGGTTTCTGGTATTCTCTTCTTCGTATTATCATATGCTTTCTTTCGCTTGAATTGTCACGTATACATGGCTTTTATGTAACTTTCACAATAAATAAAAAAATTAACAAAAAAGAAACTGCAGGGACTTGTATCTTCCTTACATTAACTTGAAGTTCATGTCCTAAACAAATACAGAATTTTTAAAAAGAATAACTTGTCGTTCATTAGTATTGGAATGAATTTTTTTAGTTCTGAGCCGGAAATTCTTTCCACAAATCTAAAAACCTAATATGTTTATGTATCCTCTGGGGATGACTTTGTTCGCTTCTTTTAGAATCAGAGAAGTGAAATTTTTAAGTTTCTGCATGATACGATTCCTTTTCTTTTGAAAAAAGAAAAGTTTTTAAGAGATCTTGATTCAAACGGTATAATAATTATAATAAATGTGCTTCCATTTGGTCTCGAAATGATTTAAAAGTTGTTATTTCAGAATAGTTTCGTTTACGTGTGGCAAATTTTGCAATTCAAATGCGCTAATCGTAGCAATACTAATTATAGTGTTCAAAGCGAATTGTTTAAATGATGTTTCTTTTCATCAAATACTTGACTTGCAGAAAGTGAATTACAGAAAATGATTTGTGGAACATTAACATTTTGTTTTGGAATTATAAATGTAATGAATTTTAAACTTTTAATTATCTACGTTTTTTTTATTGCATGTCATCGTATTCATTGTTATGAATAATTTTTTGTTTATTAGAATATAATAATTTTTTTAAATAATACTATTTGTTAATATTGTTGATTATGTAAATATCTCTTGATTTCGTGGCGGTATATATATATCCCCGATCTGTTGTGTTTCGGGGTTCTGTCGGGTGGTGGGTCTGTGTTGTCCACGTGTGTTGAGGTTTTGGTGTGGTTTTTTTTTGGTTTTGCTGTCTGCTGGTTTGGGTTGGATGTGTTTTTGTTTTGTGTGGTTTGTGGGTGCGTTTTTGCGTTGTGTGTGGGGTGTTGGTGTGTGTTGTCTGGTAGTTGTGTTGGTTTCCTATAGTTGGTTTGGGTGGTGCTTGGTCCTTGTGTTGGCCGCTCTGTATGGTATGGGTGGGGTGTTTTGGAGGTTTTTGTGTTCTTTGGTGGTTATGTCGGTCTTGGGTGCATTTGGTTTTGTTTGTGTTGTGTTGTGTTGTTGGTGGCCGGTTCTGTTTTTGCCAATAGGAGGGATGTTTTTCAGTGCGTCTGGTGTGGTGGGTTTGTGTGGGTCGGCTCGTGGGTTATGGGTTCGTGTATAGAGAAGTGGCGGTGCATTTTCGTGGTGTTTTTCTGTTTTGATTTGCCGATGTTGTTTTTGTTGGAGGCGTGGGATTGTGTGGTAGTTGGTTTTTGGGATAGGAATTATTTTGGTAGGAAGTGTGTTTGTGTAAAATAATGTCTAGGTGGTCGGTTGGTGTTCGGGGTGATGTAGTTCTAAGCTAGATGTGGAGTGGGTTGCGTGGGAAGAATGATAGTGTGTGGTGGGAGTAGTTGATATTATGTGGGCGTTGGTGAGTGTTGGTGGTGGTTTGGGGTGGTTGTTGTATAATTTGGTGGGGTGTTCGTTATATAGTTATGAGGAGGAGTGGTATGTGGTCGGTGGTTTGGTTGGGGTTTTGTTCGGTGGGTTCTGTCTGATCGGTGGTTGGGTGGGAATTGTCGTTTTGTTGTTTATGTGGTGATATATGTATGGTTAGAGGGTGTGGAGTATGGATCTGTGGTGGTGTGTTTTTACTATTGTGGTGTGTGGTGAGGGTGGTTGTTGGTTTGTGTAGTGGTGTTTGTGTTGCTTGTGGTTGGTTTTGTGGGGGCGTCTTCGGTGTCAAGAGTTATACGATTCTGGTGCGGTGGTGTGGTGTTGTGGTTGATCGCGCGATGGTGTGTGGTGGGTGTGTTTGATCGGCTGTGTGTTTGGCGGAGAGGTTGGTGTAGGTGTTGGTAGGTGGTGGTGTTTGTGGTTGGTATGTGTTGTAGGTGAGGTGTTTTCGTGGTTTAAGTGGTCTAGTGAGGTGTTTGTTGTTTGTGAGTATATGGAGGTAGTTAGTGTGTTATTCGTTCCTTCTGGGTCTGGACGAGTCATTGTGTTTGGTGTGTGTTTGATGTTTCGTGTTGGGTTGTGTATTGTAGCCTGGTGTGCTTTTTTGTTCCGAGTGTTGGTTGTGTGTTCTCGAGTTGATTTGGCGATACTATTGTTTTGGGGGTGGTGTGGGGTTGGTTTTATGATAGTTTGAAGTAGAGCAGGACCAAAACCGAGTGGGAGCTTGGGGAATAAGTCTTAATAATTATAAGCCATTACTTTTTAACATTTTGTCGACATGTGAACTTAATTTACATCCATGTGTGTACAACTTTTGTGACATTACAATTTTGACTTTTGTTTTTTGTCATTTGTTTGATTTTTTGTTGTTGCTTTGGCTTGGGGCCGCGAGTGACCAGCTCAACAACCCTTGAGGAAGTTTAGTAATTGAGTCCTATTTAAATTTTATTTTTTAGTTTTTTCATTGTCGTTTTGATGATGCCGCGCGCAGCACATACTGAATATATATATATAATATATATATATATATATCATATATATATATATATGATATATATATATATATATAATATATATAACTATATAATATATATATATATTATATATAATTATTTAATTTTAGTTGATGTTTTTAATAATTAATTAAATATATTTATTTTTCACTTAGATGTCTTTGGTTTTAATTAATTTTTTATTTTTATTTTATTTATTTCAATATTTGGTCAAAATTTTGCAAATTCGAATAAATATATATATAAGCATTCGAGTTAAAATCACATTCGTCTCCCGAAACGATTTACTGGCCCTTTAAAGCGTAGACTGAGGCTAAGGTGCCCGAATTCTTATGACCGTATTTTAATTCAGGCTTTCCTTAGGACGGCTTAGCAAAATCGGCTAATTTTTGTTATCATGTAGCGTCCATGACTTATATGAACCCTAATCTTTTTTTTTCTCTTTTTTTCGTTTCTTATTCTTTACAATATATAATAATTGTAGTCATATATATACACTCATTTATATATATATATATATATATATATATATATATATATATATATATATATATATATATATATATATATATATATTATATATATATATATTATATATATATATATAATATATATATACAGTGTATATATATATATATATTATATATATATATATATATATTATATTGCAATGGTTTCATACTTGAGGGGACATAATTATCGGAGTTACTTTCAAAAATTTTGACCACAATAATTTGGTAGCGTTAGCTTTACCCCTGCTCCAATTTGATCTCATGCTGCTATCGCCCCTTGCATGTGGGTGTTGAGTTCTTTAACTTGGATATGACTTTAGCTAGGTGGAAAATAAATTGCCGACATGCTTCAGCGATGGAATTAGTCTGAGCAGACTCATTAGGCGGATCACGGTGTGGCTCAGGCACCGGTAATGGAGCCGAATCTTGACATCTGAATTCAAACGTTTAATAGACCGAGTTAGAAGATCTTCCCTAGATTAACGAACCCATAGAACTTGATTTTATGGGTTTCAAAACCCTCAAGGATGTCTAAGGACCACCCTTAGGGGTTCCAGATGAAAAAGAAGAAATAAAGTACAGAGTGCATACCTGGGGAAGGAGTCAGATCAACTCCTGAGTGGAGGCAGAATGGAACTGAAGAGGGAGGTCAGCAGTAGTGCGGTGCTTAAATCAAAACTTACTTTAGACTTTTGTAATATGTTACATCAAACCCTAGGTAATAAAGGTTGCTGAAATCGAATACGTTATTAGTTCTCTAGCAGTGGTAGTAGTTTTTGTAGTAGCAGTCAAAATAGTCAATCCTATTTTGTTTAACAGGTTGTGTGAGGGGCCAATGTATGCGCCCGCCCGCAGGCGCGGTCTGGAGCTGAACCGAAGTGTGCGTCCGCAGGCCCAATATTAACGCGCGAACGCTTAAATATTCTAATTGTGACGTTATTATATAACGCTATGCAATATATTCTGTGTTCTATGCTTAGCCCTTACACTTTTGGTAAAATGTTTACTCCATTTATATTTTTAATCTTTTCATATAACCCGTTTTCTAAACATATAGTCCAACATTTTATTTTAAACTGAAACATTTTTATTTATTTATAGAAATGTTTCATTATTAAAGGTTTTAAAACATTTAATGTTTTTACTAAAAATAATCTAATGTTCTTTATTGACCCTAAGGCAGTAAGTCAATAAGATAGTAGCGCAAACGCCCCACATCAGTTCCCTCACCGTAAGCCATGCGCTTTTGCTTTACTGCTTTAAGTCATATTTAAACATTTATTTTACGAAAATAACTTCATTGTTTATTGAACAATGGAAAAAGTTAAATTATTTAGTTAAAAACATGTTCTTTATTGACACTAAGGCAGTAAGTCAATAAGGTAATAGCGCAAACGCCCCATATCAGCCCCTCTCTCTGCAGGTCATGCGCTATTGCCTTACTGCTTTAAGTCATATTTGAACACACACTTTGTGAAAATAACTTCATTTATTATTGAATTGGAATATTCAAGGTGATCATTACATGTTAACTGTACATGCCCGACGGAGACAATCTATTTTCGCACTATATTTTATAACTTCCTTCACCAAAGGTTATATCACAACTGATCTCTTTCCCACCCTATCCGTCATAATATAATGAATGTTGTCATTACGAAGAGCCGATTGGTGCATTACAGCCAATCCAGGATAGGGATAACGAATAAACATTGGATAGGCAGATGTACAAAGTCTGTGATATTTCAGTTTCGAAATGTATGTCATGGCGTAAAGACAGTCTTCATAGGCTGATGACGACGATAGGTGAGTATTATATATATAAATATATATAATATAATACTATATATATATATATATATATATATATATATATATATATATATATATATATATATATATATATATATATATATATATATATATATATATAAACTTCTTTATGTACAGGAATTGAAAAAAGATTTTACTTCAAAATATTTTTGTTACATATTTACTATACTTTTAAATATACAATATGTGCATACGAATAAATAAACTGTATCTCCAACCACAAACATCTTGATTATCACCGTTAGGCATTGTAACATATTCTCCAGATACCTCATTTCTTATAGTTCGTTATATAATTGATAAAACACTTCTTTGAACTGAACGTTCGTCAAGATCTTGATCGGATAAAGTACGTATCTAAGCTGCAATTTTTAGATGAATAGGGACAATTTTCATTTTAAAACGTCCACATTGGCGGTAAATGTTTCGTGCACATTGTTTGTTTCGTAATTTGCTATATATGGCCATCCAGTATAGGAATCGTATTATTAAACTTCAAGGTTATATCGAAGTATGTAGTCTCTTGTCCTTCTTTCACAGAAGCCGATGCACGTATCATATGGCCATGAACGTTATCAGATACACATACAATATGCATTTTATCAGGATCAGGCGGTGCATAAGGGTATCGTAAAGAAAAGTCTAATGAATAACTAGAACAAGAACACCATGATTTTAAAATGAACTAACACCGTTGACAATAAGCGATAAGCCCTATAACTACACCATCGACTGTATTACAAACACTGTTCACGTGAAGAAAGTTGTTACACAATTAACAATCTTCTTCAAGGAGCTGTTACCATATACCATATACCAGCTGTTCTATATAGGCTTCATGAATTTTTAGGAAACTCCGAAATAAAGTATGAAACATTTTATAAACTTTAGCTTTTCAGTTCTACGCACATGACACTACATTTTATTATTGATATATATATATATATATATATATATATATATATATATATATATATATATATATATATATATATATATATATATATATATATATATATATATATATATATATATATATATATATATATATATATATATATATATATATTAGTTCATATGAAAATAAGTTCTTAAGGGAAATAAAAATTAAGTTTTTCATTTTAAAACATTTATAACATAATTAGAAACTACATAATCATTAACAAATTTTTAACATCAAATATATTTACAAGTTCATTAAAACATACATTGTTTAAAAAACATATAATGAAATAAATACAATAGACTCCACATAAATTGGAATATTAAGGTTGAACAGGGTAACATAAAGTTTTTATATAATTTACATTATTATATTTTAAAAAAGAAATTACATAATGATTACTCAACATGAATTTTAAATGCAGAGAATCAAGAAGATAAACACCATTTTTATCCCTATATATAACTATTTAATGGCCTCCAGTAGAGTAGTAATGTGACGAGGTGAAGTGTTAAATACAAAACCCGTATCCTTCTCCAGTTTCACTGACCAGATTTCACTAACAGCGAAGACTCCTGTAAATCTTGGTACGTTTTTAAACACAGTTCTTATTTCATATTCATTTATCTTTAATAATCCAAGATTATATTAGGCACTCTATCAATCTCGATGAATTGAGAATGTTCCAAATAAACCAGGAGATTGCAAACTTTCGCCAAAGGTGAGACTTAACGCTAATGTTCCTTCTCTTAAAATGCTTAAATGGTTTGCGTTACAAACTGAAAGATCAGCTGCAAGGTCGTACGTTTATAAATTACTATTCTCAGTTCTCACCGTATACTTCGAGATCGATACCTGTTACGCTCTCGCTACACGGAACCGTATTGGCTATTAAATCGTAAAAAGGTCTTGAGCAAAAAGAGACTGGGAGCCTTTTTACAATACTTCATAGTTACGACAGTAAGGTTGTCCGTATACAAGTAGACTGATACCTCCGAGTCCAAAAAGTGAGAATTAAAAGGATGACTTTTAATAATTTTCAGAGTACGCTTCATGTTCAACAATTCCTATTATTACTTTCTGAGGTAAATTTCGTTCACAATGTTAGGGATATTGATGCTTGATAATCCTTGAGTGAAATTAAATAGCTTGGTTTCAATTCTTTTAATAGGATACTTTGCTATAGTATTCAATAGAGATTTTTCAATTTCCAAATGTCTATGCGGTAATAATTTACATTTCTAACATAGAGATATATCTAACAACTTGAAAACAGGTTCAGGACATGTAGTAGTAACAGTAGGTTGTAGGTTTGCTTTTTATTTTAAGAGCAAATTGAGCACTAGATCTAGTTAATCAAATTCTAGTAGCTACTGCAGGAAGAATAAGTCTTTCTTGAGAGAAAATATCTCCATTCAAACGTACGTAAAATTCACGTGTTACTTGCGAATTTAGCAGCTTTATCTATGTGGTTACTAACATCTTTGAAACTATAAAACCTACAAGATTGGAGATTGCCTAGCAGCATCTGAATAATTTAACAAATGTTCTATATAACTTCTATATGGATAATTTGCCGATGATGCTCCCAGCGATGTTTCATTGAGATACACTTCAAGCTGGTTAAAACATATATACAGGAAATTTTATTTCGTGTGCACTGTGTGGTCATCGGGTGAAGGAAGGTATGAACCATCGACTTTTGTCAATTTGGTTTTTAAATATAAAAACACATTGGATGGATCGAGGTACTGATAAGGTTTGCCTGGGATATTGAATTCTAAAAGTACATCGGTGTTTTTAATTGAATGAATAGGGTTAATACTGATGAAATTGGCCTCACTTACACTACTCTGTGTAGGATTCATGGAAAAGTGGTCCATTTTACTCTTACAAAAGTCTGGACTAGAAAGATGAGGAAAATGCATCTTGTAGGTACGATCATTAAAAGTGTAATGAGTAGTCTTGATTATCTGTTTCTTATATACCTCACAAATGCCTGATGTTACTATTTATGTAAAAAATGCCAGTTAGTAATTAAATAGCAAAAACATCAATACGTTTTTTCATTAGAGGTCTTTTTACCTTAAGCCTTTTCTTTACACATTTTCTTACAACCTTTACTTTGACCTGTCATCCTACGCCTTATTTTCCGTTTAACATCATCCAACATTTCATTAGAGACATCAGCTATACGTCTTTTTAAGGAATTACGTGGATTACCTCCTGATGCAATATCGTGTATAGTATTCAACCCTGTTCTAACCGCTTTTTTAACAATATATTCTCCCCTTTTTCTAAACAAAGATAGCGCTTCTCATTAATTTAGCGAAAAATCCTCCCAATCCATACTCTTCCACCGTCCATTATTAACGGAGCTTCTTTCTTACACTATTTTTACACTGCGAGAGTCAGGTAGTGAATGAATAAATATAAGTTATTACATCACTTATATACGACCTAAAACTTTGATATATATTTCTTGAATGTACTAACATTACATATGAAAAACTTTCAACATTTCGCAAAAAAAAATCCCATGTTTGTTACTGCAGCTGCTTCTTTCTAATATGAACTTTTTATAATATTGGGAAAGCATTCCCTTCGACTTCATTTATATACACTTGTATAGATCCAAATTGTGAACGATTCAAAGGTAGGAAGTGAAGATTAGGAAAAGTTATATATCTACTATCTTTAGGAAAGTTCACCACTTTTAATAAAGTCTCTTTAATATTCCCCACATATTGATGTTCAACTATATTTGAATAAATATAAACCATATCTGGATCTTGTAACATCTTCGGAGGTTTACATACGATATGTATCGATTTAGCAGTTTCGCTTTGAGCCGTGCATTGACCAATATATTCTTTCATAGTAGGTTATAACGTATTAATTAATTTAGAGTTGAAGTGCTTCACTATCCTTGTGATACCGCGTCTTCCCGTACGTAACTACGGAACCATTCAGTTCTCTGGAATATAAACATGTTTTTATCTTGTAAGTTTACTCCGATGAAAAACATGCTGTCTTCGTTATCAGATTTATTAATTATCAAAATTAAATCTACACAGCCAACTTGATCCAAATTTTCTGTTTAGGTATATAAACACGTCAGAGAGATTTATAGAGACCTCGATTTATATAAAACATTTCAACGAAATATTCTTTATCCGTATGCTTGAACATTTTCAAGCCGTTAGTATTTTCTATTCTTAATATGTTTTAACCCAATCTACATTTCTTTACATTAAAAATGCTAGTTGGGTGTCTGCTACATTCTCTATGTTTGAATCTAATATCATCTCGCACCCTGTTCCGTACGTTCCGCGTTCCAGCAGTATAGGATCCATTAGCTCTGTGGTGAAATCTGAAACTATATTATCATTATGTAAGTTCATAGAAGCTGAAGACGGTAGAGTTAAATAGAACTATTCTTCACTCTCCATGATTACGTTGACTACTAATTAATGTTTCTTAATTTCACTCGCTTTTTTTTATATATGAATTAAACTTGCCAGGGTATCCCACCCATTTCACAACACACTGCTAAATTTTAACTATTCCTTTTGAGCCTAATATTTTTCCTATTTTACATACATTTCTCAGGGTCAACCCGTATTTTCTGTATTTCTTATTTATAGAATTCTCCTTTAATTTTTTCAACATCTAAACCTTCAAGATAGTATAATTTTAACCCCTCCTTAGGAAATTCTCGAATAGTCTACTTTAAAAACTTCTCTTGACCACCATGCCTCATATCCTTTTCTAAATTGGACATCCGATCTAGATAGATACTCTTACATAAACATTCACGTTAATACGTGTTACCTTTTATTTTACAAGCTGTACGACGATGCTGAGTAGGAGGTTTTATCTTTAACATTTCTAATGGAGTAGTCTTAATGATTCTATGAAAAGATCTATTACAAGAGTAAACCAAGTCCTGTAGTATATCAATGTAATTAAAAGTATTCATCTTAGTAGAGTATCTGTGCATTCGTTCTTTGATAGTGCGTTGTACTCTCTCAATTATAGCATCTTTATTTACAGAGAATGTATTATAATAACCTACATCATACTCTATAATAATTTCTTGAAACTCTCTACCTAAAAATTCAGATTCTTTATATGTCCACATCATTTTGGGATATCTATTATCAGCCTCTTATAATTTCTCTCACTGCCTTCGCTACCTTTTATCTTTTAAAGCTTTTAACCACAAGTATCTGGAGTACACGTTAATCGTGAAAAGTATGTATTGATAAACTTCATTATAAGAACAATATTTAATCATTTCAGTTAAATCTAATATTGCTAAACCTTATCGAGATGAGGGGCTGTGGCTGACGTGAAATATTTTTTCTTATAATATTTAGACAATTTTTCTAAGCATTTTTTCAACTTTTTTCTACATATGGAAATCTAGAGGCAAACTTGGTAAACCCTCCATAACTGTTTGGTTCTTTAAAACTGTAATAATATTTATCAACAGTCTCCATTGCCTTCACGATGAATAATGAAAAAAACATTTTAATATATATATATATATATATATATATATATATATATATATATATATATATATATATATATATATATATATATATATATATATATATATATATATATATATATATATATATATATATATATATATATAGTTAGCAAATATATATATATATATGGTATATAGAGATATATATATATATATATATATATATATGATATATATATAGAGAGAGATATATATATGGTATATATATATATATATATATATATATATATATATATATATATATACTAGATGGTGTTATAAAGCACAAAAGTTTAAATGAAATATTTTATTTAACTACAGATAAAACCTAAAAATAAAGGAAATAACATTATATACATATTAAAAGTAAAATAAATAATCAGGAAACAATCCACTTAGGTCTATTGTACGGTTTTTTTTCTTATTCGTCCTGGAGTTGAGCGTAGCGAGCCTCTGTTTATTCTCTTTACTCTATCTGAGGCAAAAGAAAACTCTTATAATTGTAGTTAATCAGTAGGAACTGGAATATTATCCAAATCAGCCAATTTTTGTTTAATCTGTATTAAAGTTCTAGGGAAAGTAATAATCTGATGTTCATGTTTGATACTGGTCCAACCTGTTACAGGGTTCTTCTTTTAATCACGAGAGAGATTTGCTATCAGATCTACAATATTTGATACTTTGACTGTTTCTCCATCGATAATGATTTGACCTAATTCGTTCCATGATAACTGATCTTTTAAAATATTATATAAAGCTAAACCTGATTTGCGCCCTCTATTTGATAGGCTTTCTTCCAGGATATTTTAAAAACTATCTTCCTTTTTCATTGCGTTTTTAACTTCAGATATTAGATTTGAACCATCTACGATCGACTTATTAAAGCATGTTGATGTAATTTTTTTAGGTCTATTAATTTTTTTATGGCTTCTTGATATAAGACGTTTTTTATGAATGTTGATATCAAAGTTTAATATCCTATACAATTCTTTCTCGTACTTGTTTAACTGTTCAACTTTAGGATCATATAAACTATGAGGTTGGCGTTGTTGATATGGCCTATCATCATTCTGAAGTAGAAGACTTTGCTGATATAATTGATGATGGTGTGAAGATTGTATCTGGTGCTGTGGATATTATTGTTGGTGCTATAACTGTAGAGGTTGCAGCTCTTGAGATGGCTGTAGCTGTTGAGACTGCAGCGGCTGTTGAAGTTGTTGGAGATTTTGTTCGGGTGATGTATTATTATATTTAATTTTCTCATATTCGTTACATGGTAAAACAGCTTTCTTCTTCAATATTCGGCTATCCACCTAGTTATCAAATGAGCAATGACTGAAAAGAGTAAAGACAGGAACACACCGCCTCCTTTCTGAAGTAACTTTATTTTAAATATTTTTTTTATGTTAAGGGAGAATTTTTTAATGATGTTTCTACTACGGCGTAGCTTCACTTTCTGAGGTCTGTTTAAAGGAACATTTCCTTTTAAAAGATTTAGACAGACTTCGCAAACACATTGGATAAATTTCTCGTCTTCACAGATTATTTTACGTTTATCTGCATTTTTCATATAGTTTTTTTTTATAAGAGATAAATACTTTACAACTAAAGTACTCATTACTCAGGTATGCATACAGTTTCTATTTATTTCAGTTAAAAAATATTTTGTAGTAGAACCTCAAAGTGTGTTTTAGGATGGCCTGCACATCTAAATAAAAAGTGTTGCATAGATGTGACTTCTTTATATACTTTCAAGAACTCTTTTCTTTACATAGGAAACATGAGTAGCTAACACATTGACTTCACTCACATCTCTTCTTTGTCCGAACAGTATCAGATATTAGGCGTTTACAGACACATCTCTCATATACTCATTCTGATAAAAAATGTTCTTTGTTATAAAATATACCAAAATATTTAAATGATGAGAGTAAACAGTAAACGTTTCAGCTAAATCTTCATTCAGCTTATGCATCAAATCATCTAACACAATAATTTTATTACCGTGTACATTTTCCATTGATTTGACGTCGAATATTCCTTCATGAAATTGAATTACACCTTTATATTCATTAAACTTTTCTTAGTAGACGTTACAACACCATAGTATTTTAACAGGTTCTTGTTCAAAAATCTCAACCTCTTTTAAAATATTTAATAGCAAATAGGTTTTCCAACAGCCTGTAGGACCTGCAACAAGAAATGTAGCTGGACTACGGAACATAAATTTACGCACACCCATACTCATCAAATGTTTGAACATTAATGTATTTTAATTACAATATATATATATATATATATATATATATATATATATATATATATATATATATATATATATATATATATATATATATATATATAGTCATCAGCCGATGAAGACCGTCTTTACGCTATGACATACATTACGAAACTGAACTATCACAGACTTTGTACAACTGCCTCTTATCAAATGTTTATTCGTCATCCCTATCCCTGGCATGGCTATAATGCTCCAATCAGTTCTTCATAATGAATCATACATTATATTATGACGGATAGGGTGGGAAAGGGATATGTTGTTATATATATATATATATATATATATATATATATATATATATATATATATATATATATATATATATATATATATATATATATATATATATATATATATATATATATATAACCTTGCTGAGTGAACATATATAAAATATAGTGCGAAAATAGAATGTCTAGTTCGGGCATGTATAACTTACATGTAATGACCACCTTGAATATTCCAATGTTAAATAAATGAAGTTATTTTCCCAAAATGTGTGTTCAAATACGACTTAAAGCAGTAAAGCAATAGCCAAATTTTAAGAGGATTTTCTATACTGAAAGAACTCACGTCGTCATCCAATAATAGCAAACAAAGAACAAGAATTATATTTTCTTAATAAACGTTTGACTAGAACATAAAGAATACGTCTCGGTTGTGCATTTGTAATCAGGTGTTTATTAGGATTATTAAACGGAGAAATTTAGTAGAGAGAGGGGCTGATTTGGGGCGTTTTCGCTACTGCCTTATTGACTTACTGCCTTAGGGTCTGCAAAGAACATGTTTTTAATAAAAAAAAATTACTAAAAACATAAAATGTTTAAAAACTTTTAATAATGAAACAGATTTTCTATAAACAAATAAAAATACTTCAGTTTAAAATAAAATGTTGGACTCTGCGTTTAGAAAATGGGTTATATGCAAAGAAATTAGTAATATAAATGGATTAAACATTTTATTAAGTGTAAGAGCTAAGTATAGGACACGGAATATATTGAATAACGTTATAGAATAACGTGACAACTAGAATACCTGAGCGTTCGCGCATAATATTTCGCTTGCGGGCGCACGCTTCGGTTTCGCGCCGTATCGCGCCTGCGGGTGCGCACGCACTCGTTGGCCCCTCACGCAACCCATTAAACAAAATAGGATTTACTATGGTGACTACTACTACTACAACAAAAATTACTACCATTGCTAGAAGAATTCGATTTCAGCATCCTTCATTACATAGGGTTTGATGTAACAAACATTAGGCAAGTCTAAAGCAGGTTTTTACTTAAGTTCCGAAATACTGCTCACCTTCATCCCCAGTTTCATTCTGCCTCTACTCAGGAGTCAGTCAGACTCCTTTCTCAGCTATGCACTCTGTACCTTATTTCTTCTTTTTCATATAGAACCAATAAAGGGTCCTTAGACATCCTTGAGGGTGTTGAAACCCACAAAATCAAGTTCTATGGGTTCGCTAACCTAGGGAAAGACACCTTACTCGAGCTATTATACGTTTGTATACAGATTTCAAGATCCAGCTCCAACACCGGTGCCGGAGCCACACTGTGTTCCGCAGTATGAGTCAGCTCAGACTCGAATTCCTTCGCTAAAACATGTCGGCAGCTTATTTTTCACCTAGCTAAGGCCATATCCAAGTTAAAGGGCTCACCACCCACTTGCAGGGGGCGTAGCGGTATGGAACCAAGGGGCAGCAAAGCTGACGCTACCAGCTAAATCTGTTCCAAGTTTGAAAGGGCTCCAAAAATTATTTCTCCCTCAACATAGAACTATATATATATATATATATATATATATATATATATATATATATATATATATATATATATATATATATATATATATATATATATATATATATATATATATATATATATATATATATATATATATATATATATCTATTTGTATTTATATATATATAAAGAGTCAAGAGAGTATAAAGTATATATATATATATATATATATATATATATATATATATATATATATATATATATATATATATATAATAAAATGATGTACTACCACGACTACGATTATTATATATTGAAAAGGGCGAGGAATGAAAAGAGAAAAAAAGATAAGTTCAAAAGAGCAAAAATCGGAACCCAAAGAGAGATAACAAATTGGCTGACCTGATAAGCGTCTCTAAGAAAGGCTTGAATTAAACTTACGGTCATGAGGACGGGTAACTTTAGCTCAGGGATCTAAAGCAATAGTAAATCGTTTCGATAGACGATGGTTCGATTTCACCTTATGGAAATTGTAACTTTTGCCGTATAATTAAAATAAATAAATAAAAGTATATTAAAACCCAGACTCTAGTGAAAATAAATATTAAAATATTTAAACATTAACTAAAGTAATTAAAATTATATATATATATATATATATATATATATATATATATATATATATATATATATATATATATATATATATATATATATATATATATGTTATATATATATATATATATATAAATATATATATATATATATATATATAAATATATATATATATAAAAAAAAAAAAAAAAAATATATATATATATATATATATATATATATATATATATATATATATATATATATATATATATATATATATATATATATATATATATATATATATATATATATATACTAAGTCTTGAGTGCGCTAGAGTCTTACATGAGGGTATGTTGTTACTTGTGTT
Organism: Trachelipus rathkii; assembly: GCA_015478945.1. Lineage (NCBI taxonomy): Eukaryota > Metazoa > Arthropoda > Malacostraca > Isopoda > Trachelipodidae > Trachelipus > Trachelipus rathkii. The sequence continues at coordinate 37,442 of JABUQX010033678.1, forward strand.
AATGTATAGTAGTGAGACTATGGTCTAGAATAAGAAGTATAGATCTAAAGTATAGTGTGTTCAGATAGACAATCTTAGGGGTGTGTTAGGTGTGAGAAGAATTGATAAAGTGAGTAATGAGCGTGTTAGAGAGATGTGTGGTATGAAGAAGGGGGGTGAATGAGATTAAATGAAAGTACGCTGAAATGGTTTGGTCATGTGGAAAGGATGGAGGATAGTCGGTTGGTTAAGCGGATGTATAGTGGTCAGTGTGCTGGGAATCGACCGGCTGGGAGACTGAAGAAAAGTGGATTGAGTCAGTAAAGGAATGCCTGGAGGAGAGAAATGTGTGTTGGCAGGTGAGGCGAGAAGAAAGATGCATAATAGGAGTGAATGGCGGGGATTTGTGAGGGGGTATAGTTGTGACCCACCTGGGCCAAGGGATGAACCCCACATTGACAAGATGCCATAGTGAGGGTCCGTCGCGGTCCCATGAAGCTCAGGAGTGGATTTTCTGGCTAAAAGTTATAAAGGGAGCGGTGAGGCTGGACTTTCTTTTTGACTTTATCATGTATTCTTCTACACTTTCCTGTTTCCGGTTCATGTTACGCACCTTACCCCAGTCTTGGGGAAAGAAGATGGGTGATGGTGTATATATTATTATTATTATTATTATTATTATTATTATTATATATATATATATATATATATATATATATATATATATATATATATATATATATATATATATATATATATATATATATATATATATATATAGTTAAAGTATATATATATATATATATATATATATATATATAGTTATATATATATATATATATATATATATATTATGGTATAGTATATATATATATATATATATATATATATATATATATATATATATATATATATATATATATATATATATATATATATATATATGCCCTTTTCTGTTTTACGACTCCAGTTTTGATTTTTTTTTCTAGTCCTTGGTTCGTGATTATTACTACTGAATATGTCATAAGATAATTTTCATTGATACATCTTAAATCTCCTAATATCAAATTAAAATATTTATTAGTTTTAAAAGGTTTTTGCCTAATTGTTGCAATTAAATGTAAAAATGCAGAGATCTGTTTTGCAATTTGTCTTCTATTTTTAAAATTATAGGTGATTGCTGGAGGAAAACTCGACTGAGAAGTTTCCTTCCTTCGGACAAAAACAACTGAGATATAAACTTGAAAAAAAATTTGTGAGTAATTTTTTTTTTTAACCTAATTAGGCGACTATCATCAGGTAAAACTAAGATAGGTTAAGGTTAGGTCATTTAATTGATCGGAACAAATTTCGTTAAAGTTGAATATACGTAGGTACATTTAATTTACTTTCAAATTATACAAGCTTATTTCAAACTTTGAAAAGGAATACAGTGAAAGCTGATAAAAAAAAATGTTGTTTGGGCGTAGCTGTTAAGTACCAATATACGGTATATATATTTTCTAGGTCTTACTTTAAGCAGCAAACTGACGCAATCATTTGCTGCTATTATTATTATTATTATTATTATTATTATTATTATTATTATTATTATTATTATTATTATTATTATTATTATTATTATTATTATTATTATTATTATTATTATTTTTATTATTATTATTATTATTATTCTCTGATACATAACCGGATGAGACATAAGTGAACAAGAACATATTACGCATTATTATTATTATTATTATTATTATTATTATTATTATTATTATTATTATTATTATTATTATTATTATTATTATTATTATTATTATAGAGCATGCTTTTTAAAATCGTAAAAATGAATTACTGAGACTGCCAACGGAATAAGTTCAACATAGAATCCAACCAAGTATGAACAATCTATGATTCTTTCTCCTTTTGAAAGGAAAATTGTATCAGTATCATTGCGAAAAGGAGATAATCATTGCGTGAAGATATCGGTCAAAGGAACGTCAACACAACTGAAAATCCATGAATAGCAAATGAACTTTCAAAATTGGTAGGAATAATTCCGACTGTCATTATAAAAAAAATAAATAAATAAATAAATAAATAATAAAAATCAACTGATTTCGTAGAAAAATTAAGGTATATAAATTTTGCAAACAACTTTTGTTAGTTATGATGTAGTTTCATTGTTCCCGTTGCCTTGAAGTTGGACATGGTTGATGATTTATTGGAGGATCATAATTTTAATTTTTTTTAATACCGTTTCCTTTAATTTAAAAAAAATAAAAATAAATAGTATTAATAAAAAGTTTTAGATCATGCCATTTTTGAATTGATGGAAAATTTTATAAAACAGCGTAACGAGCTTGCAGTGTATAGGTAATGCAGGAGTAAAAAATTAAAAAGAGGCGTGGTTGAGTGTGCTACAAGTCAATGATGAGGTTTCGTAAGAAAGGGGTATGAAAATAAATAAGGAGTAAAAGAGGAAGGGTAAAAGTTGCATACGTAAGAGAAAAAAAAGAGGTAACTGAACAGTTTGGAAGGAATATGAATACAAGTAAATAAAAAGCTGTTTCTAAAAGGAAGTGCGAAAGGTTAAAACGATAGTAATGGAAATCGTATAATAATGAATATTGGATCATACTTAATACTTATTTTATGTAATGAATTTATGAAGCTCATAAAATTTAAATTTTTGAATGTTTTTAAAAATACTAATGTTAGATAGATAGATAGATAGATAGATAGATAGATAGATAGATAGATAGATAGATAGATAGATAGATAGATAGATAGATAATTTCACATTCGAAAAACTTTTTGATGATAATAATTTACCTTTTTTAGATGTTTTAGTGGTTAGAATGGGTTGATTAGACATACAAATTTTAAAACACATAGAAAATAAATCACTCATACGAAACTCTTCACACTAGTCTTAAATAAAAAGAGATTGGGGTCATGGGCAATTTTTGAGAGCCTTTAAAGAACAGCGGGTTCTTAATATAAGGGTCGCGACCCTAATTTAATTAAGCCGTAGTAGCTTCTCAAAAAAAATAATAAAAATTTAAACCTTTTTCGGGTTTAACACGTAATATTTTTTTTTCTTAAACAAAAAGTTCGCCCCTCACGGGCACTGCCCTATTATAAGGGGGGAACTCTTCTAGGTAATTATTACCTGGGATTCGCAATAGGGATCGAACCCTAGCGGTAGCAACAAGATAATTACTACACTTTATTTTTTAATAAAGAATTTCAAATTTCAAAATAGACCTCTCTCTCTCTCTCTCTCTCTCTCTCTCTCTCTCTCTCTCTCTCTCTCTCTCTCTCTCTCTCTCTCTCTCTCTCTCTCTCTCTCTCTCTCTCTCTCTCTCTCTCTCTCTCTCTCTCTCTCTCTCTCTCTCTCTCTCTCTCTCTCTCTCTCTCTCTCTCTCTCTCTCTCTCTCTCTCTCTGTTGTAACTCTACATGGGTAACGAAGTTGATCGTCTTGTTAGGATTAACAGACAAAAGAGATAAGACCCTCTGATATACGCTTAAATAAATATATTAATATATCAAAAATATATTAAATATATTAAAAAGGTTTAATATTTTTATTATATAAAATCTTTTTAAATATATTTAATATATTAAAGGTTTTTAAACTTCTAATATATTTAGAAGTTATAAATAAAGCAATGGTTTATGCGAAGATTTTTTTTATAGCATTAATGAAAAACAATTGGGGTCGTTAAATATATACATATATACGGTATATATATATATATATATACTATATATATATATAGATATATATATATATATATATATATATATATATATATATATATATATATATATATATATATCTCTCCCTTATTTATATATATATATATATATATATATATATATATAAATATACAGAGAGAAATGTATATTTAAATTGAATATAAATATTTTATTATCAAATAAAATATTTTCAAAATATAATATTTAATATTTATATTTAATTTAGTGTATTGATATAATCCAAGTAGACTTTAAATCGAGAGAAATCTTTCAATAAAAAAGTAAATCTGGTACAATTAGTACATTTTCACTGAGAATTGTTTTGAAACGTAATTAAAGAAGAAAATATTATTGTACAACTGTACAAAATAAATTTCCGTAACTGCACAAAATGTGGCATATATTAAACTAATGATTTTAAAAGATCTTACAAAAAATATTGAAAATATATTAATATATAAGAGAGAGAGTATATATAGATTTATATATATATATATATAAAGAGTATATATAGTATATATATATATATATATATAGTTATATTGATATATATATATATATATATATGACTATATATATATATATTATATGTTAAATATATTTATATATATATATATATATATATATATATATATAATAGTTGTTGATTTTACTTCTTTTTTATTTACACATACAATTTTTGTATCATTAATATTTTGATCGGATTATCACTAATATACGTAAATATATATATATATATATATATATATATATATATATATATATATATATATATATAAATAAATATATATATATCTATATAAATATATAACTATATATATATATATATATATATATATATATATATATATATATATATATATATATATATATATATATATATATATATATATATATATATATATATATATATATATATATATATATTTATATATTTCTTAATTTATATATATATATATATATATATATATATATATATATATATATATATATATATATATATATATATAGATAGGTAAATATACATTCTTATATGTCTAAGTATATATATATATATATATATATATATATATAGAAGGAATGAAAATCATTACATAAATATCAACAACGAATCTACGTCCTACGGGTAAATCTGCCTCAACAAATAAAAATAATTTTATAAATAGAAAGTTGGTAGAATCATTAATTAATATATAATTGATAATAAAAATAATATGAGTATTAAATAAGGGTGAATATAAAGTGGCAAATATTTTAAAGAAAATCCTATTTTTAGAAAAAGTTGTTGGTAACAACGTTACATGTTACATACAATTTGTTAAGGCA
>JABUQX010033679.1:2500-10000 GCA_015478945.1 Trachelipus rathkii
TTATCAATTTTTCATAGTAGAAAACATGTTAATTAAGGACTAGGATATTATTAAGATGTTAGCAAGTAAAGTAAGGAAAAGGATTAAAAAACATGAATCAATAAATTCGAGCCATAATGAAAATGAATCTTCTATTTCCGTCCCAACAGGTCACAGGTACGATTTCAAGACTGCCGGAAGTGGAATTTACATAATGGATAAATAACGAGATCGATCATTATTTTATGGCTTCTTTTCATTCCGAATTCTTGCCCAATCGCAATTTACTTCATTCGAAGCCGATCCTCGATTATTTATTGGTAATATTCTCCTCAGATTATTTTAAATAATTAGAAAATTTAATAAATAATTAACATCAGTTTTTAATATAATTTTTATGTGAATTCCTGATTTGAGACTTAAGATATATAATATGAAATTTTTTCATTTGTTGATAAGTAAGTATTTTACTTTTCCTTTTTTCTTTAAAATAATAATTAATATATATTAATAATATAATATAATAATAATAATAATAATAATAATAATAATAATAATAATAATAATAATAATAATAATAATAATAATAATAATAATAATAATAATAATAATTTGCCAAAAAGGATGGAACCTGGATTTGAGAGATTTTTTGGAGGTAAAATTATGAATTTCATTTAGGGTTTACTTACACTTTGTGTGAATTTCAAACTCAGAGAAAGAAAGGTAGGAGAAGCTTATTGATAAGTGTCGAGTCCAGAATTACAGATCACCACACACTACTTCTATAGAGTAAGAAGAGAAAATACTCCGATCCTTAAGGTTTAATGCTAATTTGAATCACAGGATGTGAATAAAAAAAATGTGGCTGTAGTTATATAGAAAACTTTATACAGAAGCTGCTAGAAACATGTCATTCTTCATGAAAATTAACATTCTGACGCATTAGCGCTTTTGCTTTAAACTGTTTTTGGGAATGTTTAAGCTTCCTTTCACGTGTTTCTTTTAAGTCATAAAGAAGTAGAAACCAAAATTAATAACAAAATGGTTATTAGGGGATTAGTTTGTCAATGAGAAATTTGTAAATTATTTATTAAGAAATATCTTTTCAGGGGAGGACGATGTTTATTAAAATTTTGAAAAATTTTGCTCGCTATCCTTCTATGTGGAATCTGTCTCCTAATAAAGATGAGACTTCCTATTCGGGGCGATTGCACAAGGGAGAGTACGTAACATGTCCAAATCAGTTACATTCATTTCGCTTTAGTATTATGGTCATCGTCGATTGTAACGCAAGCTATAAAATATATGAGCCTACATAATCGGCAATATATATACTTTACTCTTCGATATAAATTATTGGAACATTTCGAATTTCAGCTGAATTCATAATTCCTATCTTAAACATGAAAGATACTTCTTTTGAGACCTTTTACAACTTTTATACTCTGGATAGTATCATAAATTTTTTAATTTTCATTTTACTATAACACCATCAATAATTATCCTGCTGCTTGGAAAAAATAACATCAGATGTTTTGTAGTTTAGCAGCTTCAGTGAATATAGTTTTCATTCTGAGAATCTTATTTCGCTTATTTCAATTTCTTGAATATACAATCATTGCATCTATACGCAAAAATAAACTAGATTGCATTTAATCTATATTGTAAAAGAAAAAAAAGTTAAGGATATGATTTAATTAGGCTCATGAGTCAAAAATTTTAAAAATCGATCTTACCAACATTTACTGTTCGTCTCTATTAATTTTTTATAAAGTGCAATCAATTTCAAAGTACAACATTAATATTTAAATTATTTACGCATTTTAAAAAAAATCGCACTCTTTTAACGTAAACTAAGCTGGCAATACTCTTCAACAGTTTTTGATTCATTAATAGAATAGCTTAAAGGGTTAATCTAATGCTTAAGTTGAAACGCTAAAATGAACTGAAGGTGGGTGTTTTGACTGTCAACTTGAATTTCCGTCATCGTGTGATGGGCATTTTCCTTTTTTTGACACAACTATAAACTATTGAGGTTTAACGGCAGTCTCGTCAACAGTTTTATTAGCCTATTGAATGTTTGTAAAGGAGGCCTATTGATTTCTACAGAATGGCGATATCAGCCATACTGCAAATATGCACGAATGGTCCATGTTCACTGAAATCTTTGGTGAATAGCTTGATTTTCCAAAACTCTTTACCTACGATTCCAGATCTTACTGTCTTTGATTTTCTTCCTTGAATAAATCATAAAGAAATAAACGGCTAACATTCAACGAGAGGTAATAGACATAAGTGATCATGATGACGAAAGGTGGCTAAAAATACCTTACTAGGTTGATAGAAATTTATTTCTCACGCTTGCTGTATGGTATACAACTGAATTCAAACAGTCTCATTCTTTCATATGAATTTTAGAAAATTTATACACATATACAGTTAGAGTTTTCAGTCTTTACAAAAATCATATATACTATTTATACTATATAGTATATATATATATATATATATAATTATATATATATATATATATATATATATATATATATATATAACTTATATATCTATATAATATATATTATACTTATATATATATTTATTATATATATTATATATATATAATATTATATATATATATATATATATATATATACTATAATATATTATATAATATATATATATTATATATATATATATATAATATATATAATAGATAATATATATTATATATATATATATATATATATATATATATATATATATATATATATATATATATATATCTATATATAGTATATATATATATATATTATATATATATATATATATATATATATATATATATATATATATATATATACTATATATATTATATATATATATATATATATATATATATATATATATATATATATTATATATATTTATATATTATAATATTTAATATATATATATAATTTTATATATATATATAATATATATATATATATATTATATTATATATATTATATATATATATGTATGTAATGTATATGTATATATATATATATTATATATTATTATTATATATATATATATATATATATATATATTATATATATATATATATAATATATATATATATATATATATATAGTATTTATATATAATATATATACTATAAATAATATATATATTAACTATATATTTATATATTATATTATATATATTATATATATATAATACTTATATATATATATATATATAATAATATATCATATATTATATATATATATTATATACTTAACCTTAAAGGTAGAAAGGAATTTGAAAAATGAGCCAGGTTTCCAAGAACTAATTAAAGTAGTATTATTATCATTTTCTTATTTTGCCTCCTTGAGTCTCCATAAAGTCCATTCATGCTGCCTGTCAGTTTTAATGTAGTCACTTTTCTATCCATCTCGTATCTGAAAGTTGCCATTTTTTTCATGCCCACGATGTCGGAACTGGTGTCTTTCAACACAGTCTGCACTTATCTCGTCTCTCCTCAGTCTTTAGCTCCGGCCTCCACTCCCAAGACTCTTCGCCACTCTCTCCTGCCACCATTCCTTTCAGTATGCCCGAGCCACTCAGTTGGGATCTTTCTTATCTCATTTCTCATCGTGCGCGTACCTTGCTCTTCCTCTTATTATGTTTCATTTGCTCACTCTATCTCTTCTGCTTTTTTTTCCAGCATTACCTTCAAGGGCTCATCTCCGCTGCTGTATTCGCTTCTTATATTGTGTTTGGTCGTCCACTCTCTGCCCATATATTCAATATAAAAGTTAAAAACTCTCAAAATTGATTTCTTTCGCCTGAAAGTAAACGCTGACATATTTTGAGTGCCTATTAAACGCATTCACGTTTCCTTCGTATTTTATTAATCCTTTCACGAAATCGTTTCTATCTTCTCCTATTTCCGAACAGATTATCTAAATACTTAAAACTTGCTACATGCTTTTTTTGTGTTACTACCATCTATTGGATATTTAAACGCTTTCGATCTCTCTTCTATTTATTTCAACACAACATCGTCTTCTCCTTATACATTTTCAGGCCTCATCCTCGAAACACGTTTCATCTTTCTAGTCCTTATCCATCGTCCTCCTTCTTCACGCTTCAAAAGCTATATCGTCGCGGCGTATGCTAGATATACCCAATTGCATTGTTTTTATCATATCTGCTTTTAAAATTACTTATGAAGCCTTATCTAAATAATGCAATGAGTGACAAGGGGTACTAACAAACTGCCTCTTTCACCCCGTTTCACTTGAAAACTACTTCTCATTTTCAATATTAGTCTTTCTTGCACGTACACCCTCGAGCAAATTCTTAATGCATTTATCATTTCCTCCGCCGACCCAATGTTCTTCCTCTGAACACTCCCCAACAACCTATCTTCTAGCACGAATCAAAAAACTTTTGTAAATCTACCTAACTTGAATTCTCATGTTTTCTACATTCTCTCTTAAACTAAAGGCCATATCCGTTGGTCCATTATTCTTCCGGTACCGTGCCTGCTCTCTCCAAATTTTACTCTATTTTCCCTTGCTCGTCTTCTCTCTAACCTTCTTCATATTGCCTTTACTAATATGATTTATTAGGGATATGCCCCTGTAATTTTCACCAATACGCCAGATCTCATTTTCCCTCAGATTCGGCAGTATTGTCTCTCACTCTTCCGGCACTCTACCACTCCTCCAGCACCTATTCAGTAGCTTTAGTATATACCTCTTTGTTTGAGCCTCCGCCTTTTCTCCCGCTGCTATACAACATCGAATACTCCACCACGGCCGCCTTTCCGTTTTTAATTGCTCATAGGCCTTTCGAACACCTGCTCCGTAAATTCCTCATCCCCCTCTATCTGCATCCGCAAACTTTTCCCTTTCCCAGCACTCCATCTTAGCTCTCCAGTTCAACAAAGACTCAGCAATACCCCTCATTTATATCCGTCCGCATTTTTTATGTTAATTAGTCTCTTTTATCCTTCCAATGATCTTGACAGGATATTCAACAAAGATTTTCTATCCGCTTATCTTCTCCAACCTCTCTCACAGCTCCCTTCAACTCTCACACTTTCACTCTTCTTTTTATTGTTTTGCTTTATTTCTTCCTCGCTCGTTTCCGGTGTCTTCTTCATCTTTTGTTTTTTTGTTTTTGTTTTTGCATTTGTGCAAACGTGCTATTAATAATAATTAATAATAATAAAATATAATAATAATAATATATAATAATATAATATAATAATATAATAATAATAATAATAATAATAATATAATAATAATCAATATAATAATAATAATAATAATAAATTAATAATATAATAATAATAATAATAATTATAATATAATATTAAGAAATATTCGAATAATAATAACAATCTAATACTAATATTAATAATAATAATAATATATAATAATAATATAATAATTAATATATAATAATAATAATAATAATATAATAATAATAATAACTAATATAATTAATAATATAATAATAATAATAATAATAATAATAAGACTGACCACAAAAAAAATTTTTTTTTGCTGGCAAGATATTTTATCGAATTTATAGTATTTTCCGGTGTGCTGATTTCAGAAATGAAAATTAGTTTTTCAAGATTGGCTCTAGTTCTTGAGATACAGGGTGTTTCCCAGATTTACTCTTATACAAATTTCTTTTTTAATGCATATTTTCAGTAATATCGTTTTAATTCTTTTTAAGGGGGCTTACCTTTATATATACTTTTTTTTCTATTTACGAAACTATGAGAGTACTTCATGAAGCAGCCTGTTTGAATAACGCAATTATTCTGCACATCTGTGGTGATATGCATGAGAACCAAAGAAGAATATTACTTAAAGCTTGGTGAAGCAAGCATATTGGCATTACTTTGGAATGAAACTCAAGAGACGCAAAGATAAGTCCTTGGGCTCCCCATATGGTCTGTATAACGTGTGTCGAAATCTACGTCAGTGGAAAATGGACGAAGAAAGGTTAAAATTTGGTGTGCCTATGATATGGCGGGAGCCAAGAATCACCACAGTGACTGTTTTTTTGTTTGGTTTAATGTGAAGGTAATCAAGTCGTTATAAGAAACGTAATTTGAGTATCGGATTTGGAATCAGCGGGCGACTTGTACACCTCGCGAACGATGTCCCCATTCGCGCAGTGTTACTTACAACTCCCAGACGCTAGCTTGGTCTGATGAGGAAGATATTCAGGATTTTGGTGTGCGGCACACGTGAGATAGTGGTAGTGTATGAAGAAAGTATTTCTATAGCAGGCAACAGTTCTCTCCAGGAAGAGATGCAATGATTTAGTAACGAGTTTAAGTCTCTCAAGAAAGATTTGCCTGAGCTTTTAGCATCTTAGAATAGTGAAGTGAACAGAACTGTCTCAAGGCGCGAATGTAAAATAACTTTTTTGGACCAGAGAGGTAGTACTTCTTCAAGCCATATTTCTTGAAGACGAAGACTAATATACTGTAGGAACATTCGCTGGACTCTACTGTCAAATAGGGTTACTAAATACCGACAGAAGATTGGCGATTGTTTATGGATAGTTCAAAGAGAAGCTTGAAGTGTGTTTTATTGAACAATGGCAATAGTTATGCATCGATTTCAATAGGTCACTCAACAAAAATGAAAGAGGAATATGTTATAATATAAGAATGATCTTGCAGAAGCTAAGATATAATGAACACACCAGTGGTCTGTATGCGTTGATTTGAAGATGGTCAACATCTTATTTGGGCAGCGCAAAGCGAATATACTAAGTACCCTTGTTTCATATTCTTGTGGGATAGTAGGGCTAAAGAAGACCACTGGGAAAAAGTTGTATGGGCTGCTAGGGAAAATATGACTGTAGGTGCATCAAATCATTAATCAGAACCACTGGTTGACAGGGGAAAAATTAATTTCCCACCACTCTACATCAAACTAGGACTGATGAAGCAATTTGTTAGGGCCTAGACAAAGATGGTGAATAATGTTTCAAATATATATTTGCAGATTTTTTCAGGGTTGAGTATGGAGAACTCAAAGCTGGAATCTTAAGCGGCCCTCAAATTCGCCAATTCATCACAAGGATGACAATTTCATAAATTACATGACTGATATTGAAGCATCTGCCTGGAAAACTTTTGTCTTGGTTGTTCAGAACTTTTGGGGCCAACCATAATCTGCCAACTATGGTAGAACTTGTAATAAAATGCTTTAAGATCAAGGAAGATGGGATTGCACACTATGATGGGCAGACTATTGTTGGAAGCCTTCACGTTGAATTGTCCACATTCTGCACACAGAGACAATCATATAGACAGCGATTTTTAAAGGCATTAATTGTGATTTCATTGTACTGAACTGAATGTTTTTTGACCTATTAGCATTTTATTTACTTACTTTCATTAACAATTTGATATATATTCTTTCGTGTTTTTTATTGTGAATTACGTTACAACGCTATCACATAAATTGTTGTTATTATGTAAATTTTTGTGAC
>JABUQX010033679.1:15000-59892 GCA_015478945.1 Trachelipus rathkii
GACGCTGTAAATAGGAACACGGAGTCAAAGAGAGGTTGAAAATCAGAGTCGAGTATTCTTTTCAAAATGCATATTGCTGATATAAAATTAAAATTAAAATGTTTAGAAATATTCATGTTTTAGTATACATCTTTAACTTTTAAAGAATGGAGGTTAAATGATTGTTTATTGTTATAGGTTATAGTTATGCAGAGGGCTTTTCCTTTTTCTCTGTACATCTTAATTAAAGAACACAGCTTGTTTTAGCAGATTGAAATATTTGAAGGCTAGAGGGAGGGTTGAAATAGTTTAATAAAGCGTTATTGTTATAGTTATAGTTATCAGAGGGCTTTCCTTTTTCTCTGTACAATCTTAATTAAGAACACACTTGTTCAGCAGATTGAAATATTGAGGCTAGTAGGGAGGGTTGAAATAGTTAATAAAGCAGTTAAGAAACTTATTTACATATTTTTTTTTTTTCGGTGCCACAGAAGGGACTCTATGTCCTTTTGACTCTTGTATTTTGACTCTGGTATTTTTTTACCTAAATTCTAATATCTAATTGTGAATTTTTGATTAAAGCTTTTAAATAAAAATTAATTTTCCATCTTAACTGCTATATTATTACATGAATTTGTAGGTTTCAACTTTTTCCGAGCTCTTACAAGTTGACTTTTTTCCAGAGTTTTTTCTCTGAGTTTATTTTTTAAGGTTTTGTTTTATTAATATTGGAAAGTGACTGGTGAACCAAAACCTTTCTCGAAATGAGTTGAGATTAGTTTAGCTATAGAAATTTATGGATTAATTACATAAAATAATTATCTATTTTTGTCTGGTGATTTTTGATATCTACACACAACTCTACAATTCTCGAAGACTGGTGCATTTTTTTTTTTGGGCTGATATTCTATTGTTCTTCTGTTCAATTTTCTCGTTTCAATCAATATATGGGCTTTTTTGAAATATTGCGAGGTATTTCCATAATACGGGGCTCGGTTAGCAGAGCATTTTTTCATGTAGGGGTTTTAGTTTCTTTTTTATGTGATTTTTTTTTTTTATTTATACATACAAAGTCGTTGTTTGCCTCTCTGGTGTAAGAAGGATGTTTTTTTTCAAATCTGAGTTTTTCGTTTTTTTGTTTGCTTTCTGAAATATTTATATTATAGTTATATTTCTAAATACTTATTTTTTTGCCAATACGTTGATAAAACTTTTCTTCTTCAATTTATACTACATATCATATTAGTACTATACTAGCTATTGAGTATAGGTTATATTTACTTGGTTATGATATCCTACGTTTACCTCTATTTTTTTTATATTGTAGTTGTTTATTTATATATATTATATATATACTGCTATTCTAGATATATTAATATTTCTATTTTATTTTTAATACTTAATTTAGTTATTATATTTACCTTGTGGTTAACTTTTAGGTAGTATTTAATGTAGTTGTTGTAGTAGTAAGTAATAAAATTCTTTTATCGAAATTAGTTAGAGAATGTAGCCGGTAATAATAATAATAATAATCACACTTAATATTCTTGGTGTAAACTAACCCTAACTTAACCTAGACCTCACCGGTATATCGTGGAAACCCTAGTATCTTAACCTATTCTACAGCTAATCTTAACCTAAATTAGACTTAACTTCTAACGATATTAACTGGAGTTCTACCAGTTATAAATGTCCATATATTATTATATTGTTACTACTGTTGATTTTCTTGTATCATTTTTCTTTTTTCGCTATCATTAATATTTATATTATTAGTTATAATATTACCGTTTTAGTATAGGGTGAGTATTGTGACTGATATATTTCCTTAAGTAATGTAGTGAGTATTATAATTAAATCTATGTCAAGACATTCCTAAATCAACATTATTAGCCCATTAGTTTTGATTATATGGGCTGTTTATATGTGTTATTATTACTATATATTGTTGGCACATAACATGTTAGGTCATGTATATTTATACTTTTATTTAGCTAACGTATATATATTATTAAGTGGCTGATTTATGGTATTTTTTGAGTAAGGTGATTTACGTGATTCTTATTGTTAAGTTTGGTTACGTGTATAGTGTAGTCTATTTTTTTAGTCTGTTTTTATATACTAAGGTATAATACCGTGTGTATAGTAGATTAGTACGTGGGTCTATAGCTGATGGTATAATTATGGTTGAAGTGTTAGGGTGGGGTTGGGGGAGTGTTTGTCTGGTATAGTGAGTAGTTTAGCTGTTTCAATTAGTATATAGTTATATATATGATAAGCTATGCTTATTTTTACTAGTGCTCATTCGGTCTACATTATGCTTGTTTGTTGTTACTATATATATATATGATATATATTTTTAATTATATATATTTAGATTATATTTTTATTCTGCGTATATATAGTCATTCGTTCGTTTCTATTATAGTATTTATTATTATATATTATATATTATACTCTTATTAATATATATAAATTATCTTTTATATTTACTATATATATTTATATAGACTTTAATTATGTACATGAGTGCTAAGGTTTTTTAGGTAGTTTACATTTATTATTTCTCCGTATAGTATTTTTTATTGAGGGTACTTATATATATTCTTCTAATATATAATAATATATTCTCTTATTATTATTACTATTATAATCAAATCATATTATATATATATTAATTATTTAATTATTGTCACATCATAGCTTATTATTATATATATATAGTATACTTATTATATATATTATTATTTTTTTTAAATATTTAATATATATTATGTTCTCTTAGTGATATATATATTTAGTATATTATTATATATTTCGTAATTTATATTTATACTCACAGTTTATTTATACTTATAATTTGGTATTTTTGTGTTATTTATTATTTATATCTGAAAATCTGATTATATTATATAATATATAGTATGTATATAATAGTTAGGTTTCTATTTATTTTATTATTATTATCAATTTGTTTATATTATTTTATATTATTATATATATTATATTATCTTTATATCTTTTATTATATTAGTCATATATATATATACTTAGGGTATTTTTTTTATAATAAATGATCATTTTTATTATATATATTAATAGCTATACCACTGATATTATTTATGTACCTATTTAGTAGTACGCATAATATATAACGTTATTTTCGTTGATATTTATACTAGTGTTGTGATTAACGTGGTCCGAGTAGATTTTCTCTAGTTACCTTAGTGTTAACTAATTAGCTATGTGAGGGTTAGTTAGTGAGTAGTGATATATATATTTATATTAATATATAATTAATATATATGTGAGTGAGTAGAGAGATACGTGAGTGATTCACACACCACTGATCTGCGTCTAAGAGTGCTTGTGCTTCTGACTATCAAGCAAGCGCAACGATGACTCATGGTTTTTTTGAATACGACGTTGGTGTTAGTGTTTCTAAGAGATTATTCTATTATGAATTATAATTCAGAATTTAGATCGTACTAGTGTCTCTTATTCTAGAAGGCACTGTTTCTGGCTGTCAGGCATCGATATATTGATGTAAGTAATGTAAATATTCATAAATTTTTTACTGAGCGAATTAGAGGATCCAATCATGCGACTTATACATATTGGCATTTAATATCGTATTTATTTATTATATATTTTTTTGATATTTAACTTATAGCGGCAACTTATTATGTGTTTATATATTTATATAATTGTATTATATATGCATCTTTTTTTATGTATTTAATTATTTATATATATTATATTCTATTTTAGTTTATTATATTATATATTATATTTTGTGTTATATATAATCTAATTGTTTTATTAATTATTGGTATTTGATTTCTGTACTTTGTGATTTTTTTTGAGTTTATATATATATATATAGTATAATATTATTATACTATTTTTGTATTTTTTTTATTGACTATATGTTTTATGCCTAGTATTATTATATTCTCTATTATTATATTCTCTATATTTATTATATATATATTAGTGAGTAGATGGGGTATAGGGTAAGTAAGACACACTATCATTGTGGTATATGGTATTATTTATGGTATTAGTTTAGGTATAGTAATTCTATATAAGTTTATAGGGGGATAATTTTGGGCCGTATATGAGTATTAGGCTATAGGTTATATATAGTGATACGTACGTATTATTAGGTTATATTGTATGGCTAGTATTATATATTCCAGTAAGAGTCCTATATATAGTATATGGTGCTTATTATGAGTATCATAAATATATATATTACTATATAGTGATTTTTATTATAACTATATTTAATTAATGCGTTACATATTAGTATAAGTTATATTAAGTAAAAGATATATAGATTTGTATTTAGTATATATATTGAGTTTTGTACTTAGTTTTATATATATTTTCCTTATATATATATATAGTATATATTTAGATTATATAATATATATTATTACTTATATATATAATATTAGACTCTACTATATATATATATTGGGTAGTAGTATATACCTCTGGTATGTATATATATATATATATATATACTAGTGTTTAATTTTTGATATATATTTGTGTGATTAGTCAAAAAGTAACTATGAGTATATAGTATATTTTATATTATTATTTTTTATTTAATTGTTTATGTAATATTTTAGTTTGAGTTTTCGTACTTTTTTTTTTATCTTTATAATATGCAAAATAATATAGCTCGAATAATTAGTACCATTATGTATTTATTATTATAGTGTTGTATATTTATGGAGACGAATAATTGGGTATATATTTGGTTTTAGTTTTATATGTTTATAGTATGTATATATACTACCTTGCGTGTCAAAATTCAACTTTGTTGCATTGGAAAGTGTTTTAGAGATAAATGACTTTTATATTTGAAAGTTGTGTGCAAAAGAACGTGAAGTACACTTTATGACAATAAACAATACATATGGTGGATTCCCCCAGAACCAATAGTTGATAGAGTGTGGGACCAAGGTGCAGCCAAAAGGGTTTCGCAGTAGGGTTTGGAGGTTCAGTGCTGCAAACACACAATGTTGGTACGGCGACGGCCGTGGGGGTTGTTGGGCTCTGTCTCAATACCGTATACTGAACCCCTCTGGCATGGGATGAATGCCTGACACCATCCTGGCATGTTCTAGATAAGTGGGAGAATGTCCTGGACCGTGATTTGATCCCCATACGTTGTATAGTGCCAGTCGCAGGTCCGAGAGGGTCCGTGGAGTTGGGTTACAGCTGTCGTATCCAACGTTTCAGGATATCCCACAAATGTTCGATTGGGTTTGAGGTCTGGACTTATATGCCTGGCCCCATGCGTAAATGTGGAACCGTCTTAATGGTAGTCGTTCAACGATTGGGGCCTTGTTTGTCTTGCCTTGTCATACATTAGGAAGAAGAGTAACCGATGTGTGGGCATATGAACACGACTTGGTTCGAGGATGATCTGTAATATACCTTACGGCTGTAAGAGTGCCTCAATCGAAGATGTCCGTAGGCCCCAGTGAAAAGATGCGTCCCCAGACCATAACCGGCCCACCCGAAACGGCTTCACATGCAGCAAATTGCATTGCACGAACTTCTCCGTCGACCTTCGGTATACTAGAGCACGCCTGTCTGAGGCGTACAGAGAAACTCTCGACTTGTCCGTAAAAAGCTCTTTGTACAATCACCACGTCACATGGATGTATTTCTCGGCACATGCCCAGTCGCGCCCTTCGAGTGCCGTGATGTGCGGTGGACCGTATTAGCAGGCCTTCCCGGTAATTAAGTTCCGCAAGGTGTCGACGCCCTGTATTGTCACTCACCCTGATGCCGTGCAACTTCGCCAGCTGTTTCTGCGGATGTCGTGCCGTTGTGTGGCGCTTCTTGTAATGCACGCGACGTATAAATCGGTCTTCCACGGGTGTCGTGGCCCTAGTCCTAACCTTGTCCTAGCCGGCGATCTGTGTCAGGGTTTCTGTACCGTTGGCAACCCGTGCAATCTTTGTGGTGTGTTACACCGACACCATCGACCAAGAGTGCCCGGTACCGTGGGTCCATCGGCGTGGAGTGGTTGTATCTACTACACCACGTGATCTCTTGACAGTTGACGCACTATCCTCTCCATGTTTATCGAGTCGCTTCGTACGTGAATGATCCTACGCTCGATTATACCCCCATAACCTACCTCCACCTTTTCCAGGTCTAGTTACGTGGTTATGTTTTTCTAAATTTATCGCGGTGACGCGGCCCTAATTCTGCAGCGAATTCTCTGCAGGGTCGGTACATAGTTACAAATGATGCTGTCGTCTGTGTTGCTGTGGGGTTTCATGGGGTTATGGGCCTTCCCGTTCCTGTAAGTGACATTTAACCTAGTTTTAACTTGGTCAAAACAGTCAGTAATATATAATATATTTATATATTATATATTTATTGATATATAATCTTATATATATATATATAGTATAATATTTATATAATATTTATATAATATAATTTATATATATATAATTATATATATATATTTCATATATATATAATATATATATATATATATTATATAATATTACTATATATATATAGTTATATATATAATATATATATAATATATATATATATATATATATTATACATAATATATATTTTAATATTATATATATTATATTATATATTATATATAGTATATATATTATATATATATAATATATATATAGTATTTATTATATATATATCATATATATATATATATATATATATATTTATATATAATAATATATAGTATATATATATTATATATATAAATATAATAAATAGCTATTATATATATATTTTATATATATTATATATAATAAAGAAACATTTTAAAATAAATTATGAACCGATCTTGGTTTTACAAATATTAAAAATTAACAGTAGTTTACTTTTTCGAGCAAAGTACAACGTCTCCTCCTCAAACTTAAAGTTCCTAAAACTATAATCTTAATTCTTAAAAACTATATTTCCATCTTTAAGTCTGAGAGGAGCGTTGTACTTGTTCCTCGAAAAGTTAACTGCTGTTTAATTTTAATATTATGATTTCCCTCTTTAGGTTCTTGGCTGTTTTTAATTCATTCTTAACATTTGAAAGTTTGAGCTGTTTCAAAACTTTCTAAAGATTTTGCATATATATATATATACTATACTATATATATATATATATTATACTATATAATATAATTATATATATATAATCTATATATATATATATATATATATCTGATATATATATACTATATATATAATATAGTAGGTGATGGTATATATATAATATATATATATATAGGGTGGCCCTTAATTTTTAATTTTCAAAATATGACTATCTCACCCTCTTAAATGATGCTGATTACTAAAAGAAGAAAGTGTGTAAAATTTCAGCTACATCAGATGTCATTTAATGGAGCCATAAATGCCTCCAAGTTAGTCATAATGTACTGCATTTAATTCTTCGAAGATATTTTAGTATCACTTGTTACTCACAATAAATGTTATAATATAGTATGCTTTTTTCAACAAATTTAATGAATTTTTTTTGCTGTTTGAATTACTATTTTATATTATTATAGGTGTCAATGAAACCTCACAGTAAAAATAGGTCTTTATTACAGTATAAGAGGCTATATTTTCTTATGAAGAAAAAGATAACCAAAGCATAATTTTAATTACAGTGCCCTTCAAGTAACTTAGAGGCGTTTTTTTTTTTTTTTTTTTTTTTTTGGTCAATTAGGATAATTTTTACGAAAATCACTTACCACATGCAATAAGAACTGCTTCTGATTTTCATCACTTGTCAAGATGCTGCTATACTCTTCGATTAATCTAATGCCCCTTTCAGATAAATCATTTGTTGCACTTAAATTATTAATGAATCGTTTTCCTTGTTTGTAATCCTCCCTTGTATTCCATTGGTCGGGATCCACGTCTAAGAAACTGGTAGAAATTTGAAATGTTGATAATAGGTTAAGTGAATATGGCTTAACGAATTGGCTGATGTCGCTCTGAACTACGTACTTCACCTCGTCTTGAAGCTTTTTTGATATTAATTTCTTCGACCTCTGGTTCATTTGTCTTTATAATCTTTGCCATTTTCACTTTTATTTCTTTTGATAAACGATCATCAAAGATTGCCATTCCAACAAACATGGGTGAATTGTACCATAAATGATTGCAAAGTTTATTTATAGCTGAACAAGAAATTTCGTCATTGGGATATTCAGCTATCCTTTTTCAGAAATATGTAATCCTTATAAAATATTTCAATGTTAACACTTTTCAAAAATTTAATCGTTCAAAACTGTATCTTAAGAAAGGCATATGTCTCTATTGCTATTCTTTTACTTCCAGATATAAAGGGGAATTGACTCCGGAATATATAATATAATATATATAATATATAATATATATTATATATCATATATAATATATATATATATAGATATATACTATATTATATAATATCTATATATATATATATATATATATATATTATATATAATAGTATATTTATTTATATTATAATATATATGATATATATATTATATTATAATATTATATATTATATATATATAGTAATAATTATATATATATATATATATTAATATATATATAATATATATATATATATATATATATATATATATATATACAGATTATGGCCTTTGACATCCATTTCGCCTGATGAAAAGCTCCTGGGTACTTAAATGACAATCTTAGAGGTGGGGTTTCCACCAGAAATATTATCGACAATGCAATAAATTCCCTATAATCATCTCTACATTGTTGATGCTAAAGAAACAAAAAGCATAAGTTTACAGTGTCATCTCGGATGCTTTCGTCTTTTTTTTTAAAAAAAAGGGTCGCAGCACCTGTCTCATATTTAATTTTATCTATACGTGCCCATCATTCTTTGAATCTTCTAAAGAGTAGAACACCAGGTTCTGATGTTTATAGCTTCAGTTTACATTCGAATAAACTTCTAAGCACAATTTCCAATATATGGTGGCGAAAAGGTAGGTAAGTTAATTCACGCTCAATTAATTGCTCCAGTAGAACGCAGCTCTATTAATGGGGCCAGTATTTGAAACCGTAGTATCTGAACACAGAGCTACTTCTTTACCTGCAATGCCCCATTCATTCAGTGTTTCAAATACAGCCTCTGCTTGATATTTTCCAGTTCCAACTTCTAGTTTAGTTATATTAAGTAGCTGTGACTTTTCTTCATATGATAATATTACAGGAAGTCGATCAACTTTTACATGTGTAGTTTAGTAATTTAGTATCCCAGTGCACGACTACGAATGACATGTCCAACAAATTAAACTTTGCTTTAATTTCTTTTGACTTTTCTTCCCTGTGTTGTTTTCTCAAACGCTAGAGCGCTGATCTGTTTAAAACTGATTCTGAGGTATTACAACCTAAAGCTTCGGCTGTTGCAATTATTAAGTGAATTGCATTTCTGTCAGTGATTCTACACTTGTCTAATGCAGAAAACATTTTTGCCACGATATATCCTGTAGTTCCTATTTCTGTACTCTCTCTGATAACGATGTTGGGACTTCCTCTTCTAGTTCTTCTACTGCATTTGATGGATCGTTTTCTTCGCTTAAGATAAATTCAGGTTCATGATTGCCCTAAAAAAATGACAATTATATAACACACATGTGAAAACAATTTTAAACAAAAGATTGTAGATTAAGGACAAATTCTTATATATTTGTAAAAAATAAAACATTAAAAAACATTTTAACAATATTAAATTATACAAAATTAGAAACATACCTATAAGTTCCATATCAGCATACGTTCTTTTTTTACGATCTTCCAGTTTTTCACGCTTCTCTTTTGTCTGTTTTTTCTTTTTAGCAAGAGGCTGGTCTACTACTGATGTACTGTTTCTTTGTACACTTCTTCTTGTTTCATAGCAAGTGTGTAATGATTTACAGCTGAAACCTCATGAAGTATAACTTTTCCCCAATTGCAGTCTTTATGAAAGTGCAACGTACTACCATGGAACAGGTATCCAAACAGCTAATATCAAATGTTTTAATGAAACTTGCCCTGAGCTTTTCAAAACATTTTCTTAGCACATTAACATCTTGAACGCAATACTTTTGGAATTCTTGAGAAATATCTTATTTTTTGTCCTTAAAAGTACAGTAGTAATCTGAAAATCTTATCTAACACTACCTATCATTTTTTCTTCTTTAAAGGATTTTTTGCCTTGAATAGGCCATTTATATTTAAAAACTTATTAATTTAAAAAATGCATAGGGAGGAAAAATTTTGAAAGTTCTTTTTCACTAATTCCCATACATTTAGATTTACGTCTCAGAGCGCATGATGTGTAAATAATGTATTTCTAAAGACTACATTTTCATTCTAACCCAGCGTTATGATTTTGTTGCATCTCTTTATAAGATTGTTACTAATGGATATAGGTTTCTTACTTGAAAAGTACATTAGAAAGTCTGCAAACTGAGCTACTGGATCTTTTCATCTTCTAATTTATTTGTTCTTGTTCGAAAATCACAATGGGGTCATGCGTTACTGCTTTACCTATTGAGGGTCAATAAATTATTGGCTATTCATGTTATAAACATAAAAATTTAGCAAAAATAGAAAACAAACATTGAAATAATAATTTTTTTTTGTAAAAACAAAATGTTTTAAAAAAATGTGAACTAAAACTTATAAATTATAAAAATTTAAAAACAAAAGTAAATAAAATAAAATTTGTAAAATAAAATACTTAAAATATAAAATTAAAGTTTCTTAAAAGAAAATATAAATAATAAAACGTCTATAAAAAGGAAACGAGATATAAATGAAATATAATTGGGCTGAAGTTTACAAAAAGAACCGTATTAAATGTGTGAAAAGAAATTAAAATATGAATGGTACTGCTTAGAGAAAATAGGTTAAAACTTAAAAGATAATGCTTGCAAAAGAAAACGATTTGTAAATAGATATATGAAAAGCAATTAAAATATAAATGTTACAGTGTGAACGAAAACGGAATTAAATCCATGACATCACGCACACACATTAGTACAGAATCAGTCATGTGAATACGTTTAATATAAAGTTGGGCTACGTTATGTAAACATTAAAGAAGAGAGAGAGAGAGAGAGAGAGAGAAAAGTAAAGAGTCACTATACTTAAAAG
This sequence comes from Trachelipus rathkii, assembly GCA_015478945.1. NCBI lineage: Eukaryota > Metazoa > Arthropoda > Malacostraca > Isopoda > Trachelipodidae > Trachelipus > Trachelipus rathkii. The sequence continues at coordinate 26,161 of JABUQX010033679.1, forward strand.
TTAGGCGTGGTGGGCTAGCATGGTTAGGATAGGAATTATCAAGTTATATATATATATATATGGATATATATATATATATATATTATATATATAATATATATATATATATATATATATATTATATACTATATATATATATATATATATATATATTATTATATATATATATATATTATATATATATATAAATAATATGTATATAATATATATATATACATATATAATATATATATATATATATATATATTATATATATATATATATATATTATATATATATATATATATATATATATATATATATATAGTATATTATATATATAATAATATATATATATATATAGGTAATAATATATTATATATATATATATTATATAATATAGTTATATATATATAGTACTTATTATATATAATATTTATAGTATATATATATATATATATATATATATTTATATATATAGGTATGTATACTATAATATATAGTATATTATATATATATATATAATAATATATAAAGTATTATATATAATATATATAGATATATATATATATATATAATATATATATATATATATATATATATTAAAAGCGTTAGGTCCATGGAAGCAAAGGAGGCAATGCTTCTCTAGTAAATAAAAGATAATTTCCAAAATTGAAATAATTCAATCTTAAAAAATTGCATTAATTATTACAAATAATCATTCTATCTTGTCAATTTTTTATTGGATTGTTAATCACAAATAGTGTTAAATAAGATATGTTGTTTACCATTTCTTGATTAGTTGCGTTTAGAGTGTGTGTATGTGTGTGTGTGTGTGGTGGTGTGTGTGTGGGAGAAAGAGCAATGTAATCTGCTGACACACATCATAATTAAATCACAAAGGGATGCTTATTTCTATCGATTATAAATATTTAACTTCTCTAAATCAGATATCTTAGAAATATGCCTTTAAACGTCGATCTGGGAGTAAATAATAATCATTGGTCAAAAAAAAAAAAATTTTTTTGCTGCCAAGGATATTTTATCGAATTTATAGTATATTGGGTGTGCTAATTTCAGAAATGACATTAGTTTTCCAAGATTGGCTCTAGTTCTTGAGATACAGGGTGTTCCAGATTTACTCATTACAAATATCTTTTTTAATGCATATTTTACAGTAATATCGTTTATTTCTTTTTAAGAGGCTTACCATTTATAGTTAATACTGTTATTTTTCTATTTTCACGAATCAGCTATGAGTAATTCACGAAGAGCCTGTTTGAATAACCCCAATGTATTCTGCTAACATCTGTGGTGAATATTGCCAGGAGAACCAAAGAAGAAATCACCAAAATTGCCATCCCTGATTATCTGGCATACTTTGGAATGAAACTCGGAGACCAAGATAAGTCTTGGCTCCCCCAGATGGTCTGTAGAACGTGTGTCGAAAATTCTACGTCAGTGGAAAAAATGGACGAAGAAAATGGTTTTACAATTTGGTGTACCCTTTGGTATAGTATGAGCAAATGAATGTGGATCAACCAAATTTTTGCTTTGGTTAACTGTGAAAGGTATCAATCGTTACAAGAACGGTAAATTTGAGTATCCGGATTTGGAATCGCAAGGCGACCTGTACCACCACTCCGACGATGTCCCCCCCATCCAGTGTTCACGTACACCTCCCATACTAGCATTGCTCTGAAGTGGGAAGAAGATATCCAGGATTTGGTGTGCACACGTGCAAGATAGTGGGTAGTGAATATGAAGAAAGTACTTCCTAACAGCAACGCTTTTCCCAGGAAGAGTGCAATGATTTAGTAGCGAGAGTTAAGTCCTGCCAAGCCAAGATTCTGAGCTTTAGCGTCTAGACAAACGTGAAAAGACCTGTCTCAAGGCCTAATGTTAAAATAACTTTTTTTCGGACAAGAAAAGGTAGTCTTCTTCCATATTTCATTGAAGAAGAAATAGCCTAGTATATACACTGTAGGAACATCCCTTGGAATCCCACTTCCAAATGGGGTTACGCTAAATAAAAAACCGCGACCAGAGATTCGGCGATTGTTTATGGATAGTTCAACGAGAAGCTTGAAGTGTGTTTTTTATTGTCAAAAATGGCAATAGTTATGCATCGATTCCAATAGGTCAACTCAACAAAACTGAAAGAGGAATTTGAAAATATAAGAATGATCTTGCAAAAGCTTAGATATAATAAACACCAGTGGCCTATAGGCGTTGATTTGAAGATGGTCAACATCTTACTTGGGCAGACAAAGCGGATATACTAAGTTACCTTGTATTAAATGCTTGTGGATAGTAGGGCTAAAGAAGACAACTGGGAAAAAGTTGTATGGCCCTGCTAGGAAAATATGAACTGTAGGTGCACTCAAATATCATTATTGAACCTTGGTGGCAGGGGGAAAAATTTTTTCCCACCCACTCACATCAAACTAGGACTGAATAAGCAATTTGTTAGGGCCCTTAGAGAGAGTGTGAGTGGTTTCAAATATTTTGCGATTTTTTTTCTCACGGGTTGAGTATGGAGAAACTCAAAGCTGGAACCTTTAGCGGCCCTCATCGAAACCAATCTTAAGGATGATTCAATTGGAGAAAGTCCATGACTGATATTGAAGCATCTGCTGGAAAGGTTTTTGTCTTGGATGTTCAGACCTTTTTGGGCACCATAACAATCTGCAACTATGCTAGAACTCGTCAGAAAAGTGCTTTCAGGACTTCAAAAATTTGAATGCTAATATGAGCATACAAGCTTCACTTTCTCATAGTCATTAGATGCGGTTTCCCGGATAACCTAGGAATGTTTCAATAGTGAGGACAAGGGAGGGTTTCCATCAAGATTCAGGTGATGGAAAAGATACCAAGGAAGAGGGGATACTCGCAACATGATGGCAAGAACTATTGGTTGGAGCTTCACACGTGATTGTCAACATTCTTGCACACCAGAAGACCATCAATATAAACAGCGATGTTGTACATGCCAATAATTGTGATTTCCATTGTACTGAATTGAATGTTTTGAACCTATTAAGCATTGTTATTGCTACTTAACTGCATTAACAATGTTTGATATATATCTTTCCGTGTTTTTTTTTTTGTGATTAGCCTTTACAACCTAACATAAATTGTTATTAATGTATTTTTGTGACCAACCTGTATCTCAAAAACTAGAGCCAATCTAGGAAAACGGAGGTCATATTTGGAACCAGGACAACAAGTTACCTATAAATATGCCTTTAAACGTTGATCTTGTTGGAAATTATAATCATTTCAAATCAAATAGAATTATCAGAAATTATTTCCCGAACATTTGAAAACTTCAAAAGCATTCAAGGATATCCTAACCCCAATTTTGGTGGATAAGACCCGAAATGAGGATTGAAACCTCTTAAAAAGGTCTTCTACACCTCAAAAATCCATAATTTGAAGCATCAAGCGTCAAAAGCATTAAAAATGCAGATGCTGCACAATGTTGAATAATTGTTGCAGACTGTTGCATGTGCAACTTCTGACTACCGAAAGCGTCCTTTATACTACAATCGCTATAACAATGTACAGGACACTTCTCTTCTGAACTCTCCAATCACATACTCCCTCGATTGACTCGATTGAGAAAGGCTCGGGCGACACAAATCTATAAACAATTATTTCATTTCTCTATCCATCTCTCTGATCCAATACTTAATCGCTTTGCTCAATACTCCACCTGCAAAGTATGAAACACACTGCCTTTATATGTTTTCCAACTACCCTTGACTTTCCACTCTCGAACCATTATATCGGGGCATGTCAGCACATAAATTTGAGCTGACTTGGGAACTTCCCAAAACTGTGGTAAATTTAATAGGCGCCGGCTTTTGCCCACCAGTGGAGGCATATATATATAATATATATAGTAGTATATAATATATATAATTATATATATCTAGTATAATTATATATAATATATATATATATATATATATAATATATATATATATATATATTATATATATATATATTACTATATATATAATATGATATACTATATATATATATATATTATATATATAATATATATAATATAGTATATAAGGTCTTTGATAGTTTTTTTAACAAAGTTATTTAACCCATGCCAAAGTAACAACTGGTCTTATTTCACACGTTACGATAAACCTTTCTTTCCTGTGAAAATTTGTTTTCAATGCAGTTTAAGTAGCTATCATAAAAACCACATAAGCTAATTGAAATAAAGATCAGAGATATATAACTTTTAGTCTTGTAGGAGTAAATAAGAAAAAAAACGTGCACATATTCCTCAAAAGTTTTGTAAAGAAAGCAAACACATAAAACCGATTTTAAATTTTAGGTAAGGCAAATTGCGCTCATTTCTCTCATTCACGAAAGAGAGCGCATGATTACGCTTTGTAAATAAAGAAGGATAATACTGCCAAATACAGTAAGCGTAATTGCAAATATGATTGTAACAACTTACCCCTGTAGCAAATAACAGTTTAAATCTCAAGCCTACAATTTTAACACTATCTTCTGGAAGGAAAGGTTCAAAATTTTCAATAATTTGCACATTTTTAACAATTTTCATGGCACGAAAAAAGTCGTGGCGCAAAAAGAACTATTTTCATGGAACAAAAATCGCTTTCATGGCAAAAAACAAATTCAAAGGTTGATTCTACTCATAGACGTTCAGGTTCGGGGAAAAGGTCTAACTTATTTTAATATAGATATTTCTTTTAAAAATTAACAAAATAATATTTCGTGAGGTAATTAAATCATGAAAAATTTGCTTCAAATAATTACTTCCCTACCATGAATTTTATCAATTCCTTTCTGAAATTGGTTTTTGTTTGATTTTTGATAAACATTATTAGAATTACACGTAAGTGGCTCATTTCACTGTTTATAATAACAATGCATATATTTTTTTTATTTTTCTATGAAACAAGGTTAGCCTATTTGGACGCCACAATAAACGAGGTCCAGAGACACGTCTCCATGGTTCCCTTGGGCTTATTTAGAGCCACAACAAATGACGTGAAAGTTGGAGGTTATGACATTCCAAAGGTGAGACAGGGGCTTAGCCCCGACTGCTTTCTCTCTATCTCTCTCTCTCTCTCACACACACACACACACATACACCCACAGATTTGAAAAAATCTCCTTTCGTAGGCGTTGAAATATACTATTATATGTTTCATTTTAACTAAATATATAATCATCTATTTTAAAAAATTAAAGTTAATTAACATTATGTATCAAATGCCTATGTTTGAATATTGGTAATGTTGAAATTAGGAATGAAAGTACTTGTAGGAAGTTATTTAAAAAATAAAAATATAAGCAGCCCAGTCAAACACATTCATTGCATCTTAGAAAACATTTAATAGTATATATATACCCAAGGTAAAACTAAAAATAGAGTAATGAAGAATAAGAGCAGATACTCATATATAGTGGGAGGTGAGACGGATATATATAATCTCTCTCCGTATGGGTAGCTCAGGGAGGCTAAGTAATGCGAGCCGTTATATACAACAGGTGTTATATAGTAAAAGGAGGTAGATACTACCAGGATCTATATAGATAAAAAATAAATATGAGGGGTATAATAGTTGTAGGTGTGATCTCTTCCCTATATATAGTTGAGCGGACGAGGGGAGGATCCATAGCCGTGAACCCGCATCGATTTTGGACCAAGGAAATTCGCGTCCGGCCGGGAAACTAGCTTAGTTCAGGACTGGCGGAAAACTAACCGGAAGCGGTTTCTAGCTTTTTTCAATGTAAGAACTTTGCGAGTGAGAGAGGTTCAAAAGTAAGTTTGATTTGTCATAAATAATGACACAGTACTATGATTATGGCATAAGAAAAATAATATTGAAAAAGTTGATATACAGGCGTCCCCTCGTAGACGCAGGGGGTTAAGGCTCCTGATTCGCACCCCTGCCGCGTTAAATGAGGGCGAGTGTCGCGAATAACTATTAAGAGCCCCCCTGGTAAAAAATCTCTCCATATAATGTTGGTAACAATTTTTAGGCCTTGGATGTAATAAAGAGTTAAGATAAATAAAGGTAGCAGCGCCAGCTATGCGGTTTAGCTCTATCCTGTAATAAATAATTGACATAAAAATATAATAATAGCAAAGATAACAATTGTTTACAGTTTAAGGTGATCCAGTATATAACCATAATTGTTATGCGTGAGATAATATTAAGGGTCCCGCGCATGATGTTGATGGGTATGCGTATGTACAGCTCCGCCCTAACAATACTAGCAGTGTCCTTAAAATTGAGGCAAAAAGTGTGCTTTTTAAGTTGTGTGTGTAAGATTGAGGAGAAGTGGAGCCTGAGTGAACATTGATACCAAGACCTTTAAAAGGCCGTTTGAAGAGGGAAAACCTATGTTCTTCTTATCTCACTTGAAATGCCTGGGGCAGGACTGTAATATAAAAATTTTAAAGTTTGTCTAGCCAATTGAGCACAAAAAGTAGTTTCTCCTTCGAAATTGTGAAATGGAAGTTGGAGGTGTAAAGAGATGAAGCAGGTCCAGATCTGCAGGTTGTTTATTGGCTGCTTTTTTGGAGAAATAGGGCGGAGTCGTTATCGTACATTGACGCTTTTTGCACCTTTTTAGCTTACCAAATTATGGTCAATTTCTTCCTTTCTTCGTGGTAGCCTTCATTCTATCCTTAACACCTCTGATGTACCCCCTGTGTATTATTTATTTTATTTTTATTGCAATTTTAATTTTAATAATTTAGCTTGTTTAACATATGTAGTAACAGAATGTTTAATTTATTTTTGTAATTTGTAATTTTACATTTTTTCTTTTTATTATCTTTTTGGCAACCGCGGCAACCGGGATATAGCAAGATCGCGTTCTATAGACCGCGTTCTACGAGGACGGCGTATGGTGGACAAATATCAATGATAACAATGACCTTCGACTCGATATTTTCGAAAACTTAAAGTATTTCGAAACGAATATTTTTCCCCTCCGAACGGATGGTAGCTTTAATACTCTCGAACGGGGTGTTGTGGATATTTTTGCCCTTACTTGAGAATTTTTTATTTTATTTTTAAATCTGTAACATATATACGCTTTTTTGTTTCTTTATTTATTAAATTACTTTATAATCAAATTATTGCCTAATTTAACAATAAGCTTGAGTTATTAATGTGAGTAAAGGTACTTATAATGTGTGAGATTAAGTTAGTGTGAGAGTATGCCTATATAATACTCTCCTCCCGATTACGGCTCTAACTGTATTGTTCGTACGTACTATAAGATTCGGTGCCATTGTTTATACTATATTGTGAGAAGCAGGCTACTCTATAGATTATCGAAACCCTATAAGGGATAGTAAATGAGATATAATGATATATGTATGAAAGGATAATAATTAGATTATTAATAGTTATTATTATTTTTGTTAGTAGAAGGATATAGTATATACTAAATGATTAATCAGAAGGATATATGTATAATATAGATAAGAAATAAATTAAATTTGTAGGTACTAAGCTAGAAAAGGTGAAATGATAGTAATAGAACCTGCGGCCAGTCATAACTCTATTATTAACCAGGTCTACTCAGCTAGGCGTCGAGGCGGTATATATAGAATACCATATATGCCGTCTAAGTTAAGGCTAAATAGAATATAGATGTAGTAATGCTCATATGGGTAGTCAGTATAGTCCTCGCGTCGTGCAACCGGGTACTCATAATCTCGTATTCTTGTAAACTTATACTTTTATTAAAAAAATGACTTATCAAATTTATGTACGAGTTCAATTTACTTATTATATAGCTAGAAGAATTATACTTATCATTAATTAGAGACCATGGGTAGGTATAGCTAGGAGGAGGATTAATGTCAAAGCCTTAATCTTGACGAAAACACTGAAAAATTGATCTAAAAATGACCAAAACTCAAACAAATGGGAGTAATAAGGTTGTTATTTAATCAAGTATAAAAAAATAAGCACGTGCTTAAAACATCAAGGGAATGATATTAAAGTGTTATTTGATCTTTTTTGTGCCAATCCTGCTAAGAATCTGACCTGGATAAAAATATCTGAAAATAAGGGTATTATTATTAAAATTATTTAATATTATATAATAATAGTTATATTGGTATGATTATATGATTAATTATATTTATTTATATTAATGATTAGTTAATTATTATTATTACTTTATTCTTAGTTTATTATTAATCGATCCTTTATCTTTGAAGTTATTTTCGATAAATTGAACTGTCACCGTGTGTATTAAGGTGCCAAACAATTTTAATTTTTAAACTTTTCCCAGAAAATTGTTTCACATTTTTTATACTCAAGATTACTTGAGTTAATGTAATTATTATTAATATTTTCTCATTATAATTGATTATTGCTTGATTATGATTATTTTTTAAGATCAATATACCCTATAATTGTTATAAATATAATTATTGAAACATTCGATATATATACTTAAACGATGTATTACTTAAAAACGAATGAAGAGCAAAAGTGCTTGAACAATAAATATAAATTATAGCGTGATATTTTCTTTTAACCAAATAAAAGATAAAATTTTTAAAAAAACAAGATTCCATAATTTGGGCTTACTAAATAAAATGACACCTTTATGTTGCTTTTGAAGATGGGAAACCCTCACGGGGGGTTTCGTGACAGCCAGATTTGGTGGTAGGAAAATAAGTTGCTCTCCAGGTTGTAGAGTTCTTAAACGTCATCTCTTATCCTCAAAACACGTTACCCGCTTCTTGAAAAATAGCCTTTTTTAAAACTTTGAGTGTCTGTTCGAGGGACTTCTATATAAGCTCCTCAGCAATGATTCGTCCGGGCGTGGCCACTACAGCGCAACATGCATCGTTTCCCGAGACCCGTTTGCGCACTTCTACGTCACGTAAACGTCACAAGTGTCAGGCGGCCGTTGTTAAATCTGCGATTTCCTAGGGAATTAATTAAACGGGGAGCTGCGCGTAAAGAATACATGTTGTTTATACAACGAAAATCCTTTTTACTACAGAAATAACATGTGCGGAAGATTGGTTTAGCCAAAAATTTTTTAAATATTCCAAGTTAACTTTTATTCAATAGGATACGGATATTTGGTTTTAGAATTCAAAAAAGAAAACGACATTGTAAGTATAAGGCAGGTCATGTAATTTATGACTATTTTTGTTTGGCAAATGCAATGACTATATGAGTGATATGAATATATATAGTATAGAATAGAGTATATATATAATATAGTTATATATATATATATATATATATATATATATATATAGTATATATTATATATATATATATATATATATATATATATATATATATATATATATATATATTATATATATATATATATATAGTTTATAGATATATAAGTATATATATTCATTTGTTTAAATTAAATAATTAACTACTTCCATTATCTATTTTCAATTATTCTTTATCAAAGTTTTATCCACTAAAGAACCCCTAAAAACGTCGTCTGGCAAAAAAATATAAGGTTCATTTTTTGTATTTCGCCAAGATTTTTAGGGGGGGGGGGACAAAGGTTGAGTGATACATATCATAACAGCCCATTGAATAGAGTATTGTTTACAATTGAAGTCCATGGACCCGACCGGGCTCGCGTCGGCCAGTTTTCAGGTAGGTCTCTCAAGGTGTGTCACATTCGTTCTGGCCTGGATTGAGGTTAATGGTACCTTTTTTTCCAATCCCTTCGAAGCCGTGCTCCGAGGTCGATAATTGCACAATTCGGGCTGCACTCCCGCGCTTGCGTGGGAAAACGCCAGCCTAATGTGGCAGTTATAGTAGTGGGCTCCTCCCCGCTTTATTTCCCACTTAATAAATGTTAGGTATCTGAAACTCGATAATCTTATCATTTATAAAATTTTGGGCAGAACTAAAGGTAAGCTCACTAAGAAGGAGAAAGGAAACCATATACAAGATGGTAAACCGGATGACTTCGATAGAGAGAAGACTCACTTGTAATCAAAGAAACAAAGTTTGTAAAGATAGAAAAATTAGCTGCGTTTCCAGAAGCCGCGAGGGCAGAGGCCTGGGATTTGACAGGAAGTAAACGATCCCGGGAAACGGCTTCGAATTGAGAAAAAAAATTGAACATGAACCAATCAGAGAAGATCAAGAGAAATTTATTACCTGGAAACAGACCGGAGCGCGCCACGTCGGAATCAGCTGGGCCAATATGTAAGCTCAAGTAATTAACTTCTTACGAACTTATATGTATCTATTTTTGAAATGATACAGTCGATATATGTTATTAATTATAGTATTGACTAATTTTAAAAGTGATAACTTATATAGTTATTAAAAGAAAAAATATTTGGCATAAAGCCATTTCCGACACATGTTTTTTGTAAAAACAGATTTGTTTGTAAACAAAGGATTCTTCTGGCGCAGCCCGCCCGTTTATTTAATTCTCGAAATCGAGGATATTTACAAACGGAGCGCCTGACTGCTGAGCAGGATATTTTACGTGACGTTTAGAAAAGTGCGCAATTATGGGCTTGGATAAGACGAATATATTTTGCATAGTTATATAGACTTATTATATGAGATATGAAGATGAAATATATGGATGTTTGGACTTACCTTCGCCGCGCGCCTGCAGCTGGGCGTCCCTCTGAAAGCAGGCTGGAGAATTAGTAAAGGATGTAGTGGTCGAAAAGATAGTTGCGGCCGCTCCCGGCCGCGAGTGAGTGTGCCGGCAAACGGAAACATATTGTCAAGGTTTCCGGAGTCCAGTCTCCGCGCTTTCACGGTCGGAACCTAAAAAAATTTCTGGTCCGGTACATTCCCTAATATATATACATATATATATTAATATGATATATATATTATATTTATATATATATTAATATAGATAGTATTATATATATATATATATAAGTGAATAGATAAATAATATATATATAGTATATATTAATATATGAAGTAGTTTATATATTATAATATATTAATGAATAGATATATAGTATATAAAATGTTATATACTATATATAATAATGTAATAAATAGCAATATAACAAAATAAATAAATAATTAAGTATATAGAAAAATATTATATAATATATATTATATAGGTAGTCTACGTTATAGATAATTAAGAGTAAACCCTCCCCTCTCATAGTACCAACTGTTATCCGGGAATTCCTTGTTCGAGTCGCACCTGGTCGTGTGGACAAATAATGGAGCTCTGGTGGGTAGCATAGATAAGGCCTTACCAAAGATAGCCATCTACTCGAGACTGAAATTGCTTGCCAATTACTATACGACCGAAGAGACCTCTGAGGATAGATTACGACCTTAGTAACAAACTCCTCGGTAAAACAATTTTGTAACCAGAAACTTTAAAACAACCGGACCTTTCAAATTACGACATGCACGATACTTCATTAATATGATTCAATAGCTATTAATAAGGAAAAGGAAAATACAGGAGGACTGTGAAAACTGCAAGAAATGAATTTTCTTGTTGGACCATTTGGATAAATATGTGAAAGGGAAAAAGAAAGAGTAAAAGATTGAGGATAGAAATCCTCATATAGTAGAACCCAGAGTGGAGGAGGAGTACCACGGAAAAGAAAAAAGGAATTAAAGAAAGCGACAGACAAGATTCTTGTTTGTCGTTGAAGAATTAATTACGTTAGAAAGGTATTTGGTTTACGCTGATCCTCAAGAATGTTTACACAAATTACTGATACAGGTGAAAATCTGAGGAAGATTTTATTGTAGTTCTAAAGTGCTTTGTAGGGAGGAGAACTGGGGAGAGTCGCTTAGATTAAGGATAAAATATGTAAGGACGAGAAGTAAATATGTTGAAAGGAGCAATGAGTAGGAGATGGGAGAATAGATAATTAGCGTAAATAGTAGCTTGAGGAATGTCAAGAAGTACCGAAAAAATATGAAAGAATGAAGGATGAGTTTGAGGTGAGAAACGGGGAGGTTAAGAAAGGGAAGCGTGTTGTCATTAATGATGTATGCTCTGTCAGGTCAAAATTATCTGATGTATATGATAAAGAAGAGAGAAGATTTGATATAGGTTGATTTGGGAACAAAAGATATTATTGGCATACCGCGGATTGACCATTGCTTGGACTTGATGTAGAGCGAAAAGAGGAAAAAAGAAATGGGCTGAGAGAGGTGGTGACATGGTTAGAGAGGCCGATCTGACTATGAGAACCCGATCAGACTATGAATAGAGAAAAGACGGATATCATGGCGGGTGAATGCGAGATAAAGGGAAAAAGAGATGGCGGAAGAGTATGAGAGTAGAATGTGGAAAGGACTGACATAAAGATGTTTGAGAAATGTAAATTACTTGGGTTGAGTATTTTGAAAGAGAGGGAGGAAATTGTCAGGAGATCACAAGTAGAAAGTAGCTCAAGTATGGAGCCCTGTTAATGGGGGAGCTGTAAGAGCAGTGCACCCCAATGAAAGACAGGTAAATATGTTGGAAGGATGTGGAGATGAAAGAAGGGTCGAATATTCAAGAGAGAGGTTGTGTAACAACGAGAGACTATTTGCTATTATAATAGGCAGATACATGGAGGACGTCCACAGGAGGATAGGAGGAATAGAATTGGCGGAGATGCTAGGTTTTCGAAGAGCGATGCGCGGAAACGGTAAGAAGAGAAAGACAAAGAAACGAAAAGAATGAGAGAAGAGGTTGGTGTGAAGGACATATTTAAATAAAATAGATAAAGCCAGATTGAAGCGGTGGAGGTGGGGACAACTGGAGAGGATGAAGGAGGAGAGAGTGGCCAAAGAGGAAGATGGGAACGAAGACCGGAGGAAACAAGACCGAGAGAAAAAACCTAGGAAGAGATGAGTTCTCGGGATGTTGAGGGACTCGTTGAAGACGAAATAGAATGTCGTCATGCAGGTGCTAAAGAGGGAAAGGGGGTCTTGGAGAATAGACGGAAGATGGAGGGTGCTGACTCCAATATCCCGGAAGCAAGTTGGTAAGTTGTAAGAAATAGTAATATATAGTATATTATATATAGATATATATATATATATATATATAACGAGATATATAGATATATAAGATCATATATATAAATATATAGTAATGATATAATTATATGATAGTGAGTGACTATAGTATATATATAAAGTGATAATATATATATATATATATAGATATAGTGAAAAGAACGTAGCTTATTTTTCGAAACATCCATTACCAGATAGCTCGAAAAAATCAAGATATATAGTATAGTAATAAGAGAGAGATGTGAGTGAAAGGAAAGAAGAGAGAGAAGAGAGATGAAGCGATATAGGATAGATAGATTGATAGATAGTGAGAGAGAGTAGAATATGAAGATTAATATGGTATAGATAGAGATCTTAAAATTCAATATAATGTTAGTAATTTCAGATATATATAGATATATATATAAATAGAATAGTAGATAGATAGAGAGAGATGATAGAGATGAGAGAAGAAGAGTAGAGTAGAGTAGATTAGAGTAGTAGAAGTAGTACTATAGATAGTAATATATTATAAGAATTGATATAGATGTGAGATATAGTATATACTATAAGAAGGTAAATGATTAGATGGAGTAAGAAAGAAGAGAGATTATTGATAAGAGTTAATATATATAATATATATATTAAATAGAGGATAGTAGAGTGATGATATAATAATAATAATAAGTGAAGAGAGAGAGACTGATGACATGATTAGTGAGATAGATTTGATATTATATAGAATATATATATATATATAGTATATATATTATATTAATATAGAGAGAGAGAGTATAGGAGAGAGAGATAGATAGTATGAGATATATAGTATATATAAGAGATATAGAGAGAGAGATAATAGATAGTAGAGAGATAGATATATATATGTATGTATAGATAATGATGGATATAGGATTAGAGATGAACGTAGAATTGAGGTAAAATACAGTTTTTTCAATATTATAGTCTATATATATTTCTCATATCATAGGCAATAATTTGCGTACTAATCAATAATCGTTATCTTTCAAAATATGAAAGGAATTTTCCGTATTTACCCTTACACTAATATAATAATATATTATATATATATATATACATATATATTATATATAGATTAATATTATGTATATTTATATTAATTTATATATATAGATATAAATAATATATATAATATAATATATATTTAATATATATTATATACTAATATAGATATATATTACTATATTAGATGTATATGATCATATATATATATATTATTATATATATGAAGTATTAAATTAGTATATTTATATTATATATATATATATAATTATATATATATTTTATATATATTAATATAATATTGATTATTAAAGGTAATTAATATATACGTTTCTCTTGACATACATAAGATTTTAATCTTATTCAATCAGAAACACCAAGCTTAATATATATATAATATATTATATATAATATATAAATAATATATTATTATAATATAAGTTTATAATTAATAATATTCTTGGTTTTTATTAAACCCTTTATATAATTCCTTAAATAAATTTGATATAAAAATAGTAAGTTACTCACTAAAGTATATTTATATACTATATATGATTAGCAAACGAAATTTTTGACTTTTTCTTTTGGCAATTGTCAAGGCATTTTTAACAAATTTAGAACAAATTTCAACCTCAGATAATCAAACTGGAAATAGCATAAAAATTCTGCCTCTCAATCAGAAATCTGTCTGTAACATAGAGACCTTATATGTAGTCTGATTATTAAAAAATATAAAATAATGGGTTAATGGTATGTTAGTGATGTCACATAACCTCTAGGTGTGATTGAAAATATTAATAGATATATATATAGCAAAATTAGTTAAAACAATCACAGTAATACCACTGGACCATCCCCCACAAATTAAAGAAAAAACAACGTATCAGTTATTACGTGATATACTTTAAGACCCTGTCGAAGTATAAACAATTATTGCTGATTTTCATAAAGTTCTAAAGGCATTACATATTAACTTTGCAATGGTTACTTGGTAGAATATGGTATATTTTTAGAGCGGAGTATGATATATAACCTATCCTGTCAATAATACGATGAACCCCAACTAGAAATTAAAAGAAAAAAGGTCAACACATGAAAAAAATTTCCTAAACAATTTTTCCTCAACCTCATTTAGTTTTCCTAAATTTTATTAATGTTTTGAGCACCGAAATTAGTTGCACACCTTAAAGCAAATGAAGAGGACGCAGGACAAGCCCTCTATTGTTGGGATCCTCCTACCAACCAAGTACATTCACTAGTTTAGGCGGACTCACAGATATGTTGTATATTGCAATGTGAGAAAAAGGTCTGGGTTCTCGTATATTGTTATATTCAGCTGGTTTGTAATGGTTAAGGAAGCACACATTAATATATAAGATGGGATGTAAGATCTCCCATGAATGGGGGAGCTAGTTAGCAGAAATACAAGGGTGCAGTCTAAGTGTATCGTCGAATTGCTAAGGGCAGATCCCATAAAAGGGGCGAGATCTCCAATAGAAACAGTATCTTGATCTTCCCGACCATTTGAAAATCTAACGTGTGCATATTATGGATTGAGCTTCTATGAGTTGATATGCACCGTTCGAGTCTATTAAGGATTACATACGCGTATAATCCTCGCCGTGTGAGTCTTTATAGAGACATAAAGGTCTTGCTCTGAGGGATGATTACTTAGAGATACATAATATAAGAATGGATTGAAAAACCGTTAGATCTCCAAACTAGAAGTTCTCCTGTCGAAGGTACAATATTTACACTGCTTCAATATAGATGCATAGTTATTAGTTATGTCGGCGAATGACTTAGTGCTGAAAAGTAGAGATACTCGTTTGTAAATATATATGGATGCACAAGTTATTCCCTTCGGCAAAAAGAGGACTGTGGGTTCAAGCACTCCCAGCATATTCACATGGAAGTATTTTTTGTTGTATGTGAAGAGGCTTATTGTCTGTTAGAATAGCTTGTCCAAGACTTCATTTACGGAGTGAGAAACACTGTTTGAATGTACTCATGCCATGTGCTGTGGTATTACCCAGGATGGTTAGGATGATAAGGATACCTTGGAAGGGAATTCGAATAGATAGAAAATACTGCGCGATTATGAGCCTAGATCAATATCCTCTCCTCCTCTTATGAGGACGAGACATGAAGAAGATCCATTGTGATCGCGTATTGTGAGTATCTAGATTTCTCTGGCAAATTCGAATAGTTGACAAGAGATTTTGTTAAGCAAAAGTACTACAAGATGGTTTTATATATAAGGCAGTAGATTTTATGTTGTCTTATTATAGACAGGGAGATTCAGCAAAAACGAGATGAAAACTTTGTATAAATTATCTTCTAGTGCTTTAACCAGTATTTCTGATGAGCATGAGCTCAATAATCCTACTTCCGTGTGTGAATTCGCCGATGGAAGTTCGGCTCCCCCTTTACAATACAAGGAGACGTTGTACTGGTATTTTCAGAATGGATTGGTCGAAAGCTGGATACTAAGAAAGAAATCTCCTCGTCTTCGCGCGATCTAGTCTCCATCCTTAATCGTTAGACGAGGGCATAACTATCGTCTACTCAGATGGCCTAACTACCATGGGTTAACGACAATAGATTTTTGACTCTTAACGTTTCTCTATCTAGAATATTATTATAGAGATTTTCTTAGCTTTTACGATTCAAATATGAAAACATCACTCGTTAACCGCTCAGATAAGAGATCATGACAGGTAAGTAGACATTTTGTATACCTTTAGATTTGAGGTTTAAGCGTAATTATTGACTTTAAGCAACAAGTAGTGTTTATATAGCTCTGTATAAAAATATATTTATGTCAATAACGCATTGACCCATATTTCTCGGTTTGGCTGCACTATCATTATTGCATTGTCAGTGTTAAACATTCTTCGTTTTTGTATGTTTCATGGTGAAGAAAGTGGGTTAATATAGAGCTGGCGTGACCTCAAGGGTGAAGTGTGATACAATGTGGCGGGCGATTAGACTCTGCCGGTGACTCTCTTCAGTTCGCGTCGATATATTTTTGTTTTCATTTCCATAAGTGTGTCGCCCGCTAGCTGAATAGAAAAAATGGGGAATATATCATGAAAGAGGGACAGATCAGTATTGATCAGTTGTAAAGCAGTGAATATACCACTTCCTAAAGCGATGATCAACTCCTATGGATAAATGTCACCTATATTCAAAACAGAATCTTGTGACTTCCCCTGGTGTCTTGGCGGAGGGGAATATGTCGTACTGAGAAATTCACGGATATAAAGAAGCCACAGTTGGACGTCGCCAAATCACACCTGAACTATAAGGATTGTGCACCACCAATAGCAAGAATGTTATGTTACCCAAACCAGGATAGTACTGTTATACACAAAAAGAGGAATTGAAAGCTAATGAGAAAGGATATCCTATACAGATCCTGATGCCTCGATTATATATAACAGCTTTTTGGATGGGATAAGAGAGTGAATTTTTAGGATAATGCTTAGCATACCTAGCCACTTAGGAGAGTGCAGATTAAGAAGGAAAACGCAGAGTAACAAAAAACTTTATGAACGGTCGGTATATGAAGAGAGGAATCTGGATTCTATGATGAAAGCATAGTTGAGAAAATAGTGCAACCCGAGAAAAGAGAACTATTTAGAACAATAATGTAAAACCGACCCCTCTGTGAAAGTAAGTCCTTTTTATATTAAAGATTAGTGAGCTTAGTATTGGACATATATAACTGTTGCAAATGAAGGTTAGAGAAATCTGGGAACTCCGGTGATTTTAGGCGCTCTCGCCTTAAAAGAAAATTCTTTATGCATCAACTTGTATAAACGCTAAGATATCGAGAAATTTGATGGTGTTTTGCAGTAGAACAGCGAGGATGGTATTCTTATTAAGAGTTTAAGACGTTAATTATAATTATATTCCTAGCATATTTTCAAATAATCTTCTCATTATGAATTGTAAATGCATCACCTATATGTTCCCAACGAGATAGACCATCATTAATATCGAATATGTACTCGTCTTCTTGGATTGAGAGTAAGTACATATATAAATTCAGGTCATTGAATGTAGGGTGTGGTTAGTTGCGTACCAGGCAATTTAAATTATTTCCAGTGTGAGTGTCTATTGAATTAGGCAACTTCACTTAGTGCATAGCTCAAAGCTCAATCTTTGGAATTGAGTAGGAGAAGACCTACAAGCGAGGTCGGAGCTTGGGCGAAGCAGTAATAATGATTTTCATCTCATGAAGGTGAAGGTGATAGGAAAATGATAAGCACTTTTGATAAATAGAATATGAATAGTAGCTGAAGCGCTTGTGGGTATTATGAGCTATAGATTAATAGTTCTTCAAGAGGTTGAATAAGGAGTGAAGCAGGATAGGGAGATAATAGAATATCTCAAGAGAGGGTAGAACTCTAAAGGTCGTGTAGTAATCTTGGAAGAGATTGACAACCAGGACATTAGTGCGTCTTTGTATTCTTGTTTTTATATCGGCGGTGAACAACAGACCAAGCTTCGAGATCTCGTAAGGAGCAGCAACGTGCGTAGTTTCTGTTTTGATGCTGTCAATTCGCAGAGACTATTAACTTTCGACTCTGGGTAAATTCTATCAGGTAGTGCGAATAAGGCTGTTTTTTGGTTTTATTTCTTATTAACTCTACTATTGAGATTTAGTAGAATTGTCGTTTAGTTTATGTCAATTTAACAAGGAGATAAATCTTAGGTGTTTTTTTTTGAAATATTACTCCTGCGCGGGAGCGTTTCATTTTGCAGAGACCAGCTACCTCGAGAAGCACTCACCATAATTCCAATTGTAGATCATTTATTAATTATTTATCCGTAATCTGCTTAAACATATGTGTAGCGTACTCCCTACTAAACTAGTGGGGCGGTCGTTCGTATAATTAAAGATAGTGAGGGGTGCATTTAATAGTAGTTTATGTTAATATTAAGTTATATTAAGTTATAATAGTATTAGAAAGGAGGAATATATATAGGTATTAAGTATAATATTTAAGTTATAATAAATATATATAGTAATTAGTAACGTATAATGAGATAGTAGTTAGTCAGTGCAGGTTAGTAATTGAAAGTTATAAGGGCTTAATTGCCAACGGATAATATAGAAGGAGAATTAAAGTAATAGTATGATAAGAGTAAAATATTGTACATAGGAGATCGTCAAAGAGGATGTTGCTTATGTAAATGTAATATCAATAAGCTGAAATTGTAGAGAGTGAGATAAATAGAGGAGGAATTATAAGATATAAAGTCTCTCGACGAAAATGGTAGTGGAATAGTGTATATTTGAATAATAGATTATATTAGCTAGTGGGATTAGGGGACCGGAATAAAAGGTAGTAGTAAAACCCACAATATAAGTATAGTAGTATTGACGCCTTAGACTTCCAAAGGTAGACCGTATAAATAAAGGTGAAAATTACATAGTAGTATATTATATATATATATATAATTAATATTATATTATATATATGATATATATGGTGATATTTGTGTTTAAAGCCACAATAATCATCGATCCATATCTCAAAACTACAATAAGCGGTACAGAGAAAGGAAATTACGAGTGCGTGAGAAATGCGCTGGCAAAATTATCTAGATGCGGAAAACTGTGAGTAAAGAACAAGATGAGAGAAAGGAGGAAGAATCAGATTGTATCCTCGACAAGACGAATGAGTTACTACAATATAAGTTTACATGCTCTCGTGAAAATAGAGAGATATATTTTGGAAGGGGATGGAAAGATCCTATGGTAAAATTTAGTTAGGAATAAATAATATAATAAATGAGATAATAATGAATAGAATAAAATAGTAAAGTATTGGCATGAATATTTTTTTGGGAGGATGTGAGACGAGAGAGAAAGATCGATGAAAATAGAAATTAGGATAAGATATGAGAGATAAAAGTGAATTTATAAGATGAAAGAAGTAAAGATATACTCTTAAGTATAATACAGTACGTAGTACATATAATATAAGTAAGAATTGTGAATAAATAGTGAGTAAGATATATATATTAGAGACTTTATACTATATATTAAGGTATTAATTACGGAATGGAGAGTATATAAATGAAGTTAGTTATTGATGAGTAGTATATAGGTGATAATACGTAACTGATGAGATCTTGTTCTGTAGTTTACTGAGTGCAGTATATAGTGAAGAGTAGTATAGAGTTGTATGTTGATTTCTAGTGATATACATCCTCATATAAAATTTTAATAAATTTATATAATGTTATTATTGTGATTACGGAAAAGAGTTGTAGAAATTTAATTTCAGGGTTAATTGTAGTGGAAAGAAGGCGAGCAGTGAGAAATTATTTAGCTTAGATGAAATACGTATAGTATATGGTATAGCATATTATTATAATTATTAGAAGGTCATAGCGAAATGCATGTAAATTTCATAAATAGCTTATCTCAAAGTAGTGGTGTGAGATCCAAAAGTATGATAATATGGTCAAACGAGAATCATTACTATTGGACCCTCAGGTAGTTGAGATGAGGAATATAAGGTAGTGATAGATAAGTAGATAAGTAAAAAGTATGAATGTGAATTTATTGATAAGTAGGCGTGAGAATAATAGAAGTTGGAAAGTGATGATAATAGTATGACTGCATACCTAATATTTGTGAAACCTTAGTGACGAATGAATAGAAGTTATTTGGTGAGAAATGATGATATGTTGAGCGAACGGAAATAAGACAATTCTGTATGGAAGAGTGTGCCGAGACCAGCAGTTCGGGCGACACCGCGAAGGGGGGGGACGTTGATAGATGTCGCAATACATCTTCTGCGAAGAAGATAGGAGAGAAGTGGAGCGAGAAGGCGCCCCGCGCGAGCACGCACATGAGGGAAAGAATGACGCAAAGAGGCGGAGATGGGGGGATTCCGGGAGAGCCTCTTTCGCTCGAGGAGGCGGGAGACTCGTAGTGCAGGCGTGAGCACCGTAGATATCTCGCCCCGGTGATAGCCGATACTCCTCGCGTAGGGAAGCCTAGACCAGATCGGGATACAATGGAATACGGGGTTCACCACCTCACTACTCCTGTGGGTAATTAAATCATTTCTGTCGTAGTGGTAAGGAACAAAGCCACGAGAATTATAATCATAGACACGCTCTGAGGTAATTAAGGAGTGTGTGACGAAGAGTTATTTCCATGAGGAAAAGGTGCTCTATTAATATGTCTTCGTCTGAGTCGCGAATAATTACTATAAATTATAACCGTTGATAAATGCTCGTGTGCCGTGCATTTTTATGATTTCTGTTTACAGATATGTGTTGTCCTATTTAAAATTTTACCATTGAATAAATGTTCATTCCATATATTTGAATGCATGGTGGAAGAAGAAAAGATATAATTTCCTTTTTTTTTGTATGTTTTTTTGGGTAATATTTATCTCTGATATCATTTCTGTGGCCGCACTAAAAATTGTGTATAACCACCACCCATTTCAGAGACGCATGTTTGATCTCTTCTCTCTACCGGGTCGAAGGAGTAATGGTAAGGTGCTACGTGTGTAGTTATATGACATAATAGAGATTGTGGCTATCTGAAGAACCAAATGTGTTCAACAATAGGAATTGTTGAAGTGTAGCGTTGTTGGGAAGATGGGCCTCATACTGATATCTAGGAATGTATATATTATAATTAGTGACGCAAATCTTTAGTGATGCTTGTATTAGCTGTGCAAGGGTCATGTGTGACTACTATTGAATATCGTACTGTGAAACCTCGCAAAAGTACTTGATAGGTATGAGAGTAATCGCGGAAGGTGTCGGTGATCATATAGGGTGTACGATTTTCCTACCAGGTGTACAGAGGCAAGGCAAACGTTATGTTAGTGCAGAATCATATTGAGGTGGTCCGAGGTGACTATAATTTTTCTAGGAATGTGCGGGTCCCCTAAAAACTTGTACTAAATGTGGGAACAATTAGGGCATGTGCTGGTATGCTGAGTGTGAGGCACCAGGTCGGTAGGATCAGCGTTAATCATGGTGTGCTAGGTATTGGTCAACGTATATAATACTATAGGTTACGTTAGCTTGTCTCAGGTTATCATACTCAGTCGTTTATAGTGGTCAGTAGTCTGTTTGAGTTTTAATGAATATAAGTGATATATAATTTATGTGAGTAACTATTAATATATATATATTAGGGATAGTGAACGCTAGTTCAATAACAGGTTAGCGTAAACACTACCGGTAGTAAAACGGACGTGATGCCTATTATTGAGTAGGGCAGTACTCAGGGTGAATCCCAGTAGAGATTTAGGTTGTCACATAGATAGGGATGTAAAGGAGTTTGAATGTGTTTTCAGTTTCATACTGGCTTGAAGTTACAATTATTACCGTTAATGATTATTATTTGATATATATATATATATAGGTATTGAGGTTCTAGTGCTTGATATGATTATAACTATTGTGATTATTGTATTAGATGTTTTATGATGCCTTATTATATAAGGAGAGCATATTGAATAAGATGAATATATAAGGAAGATCATGAATAAGTGAAAGCGGTATTTTAGTGTAATAATTTATGAAAGGAATGCTTTAATAATAATTTGTTTATATAATTATATATGTTATAGGTATAAATATATATATAAGTAATATAATAATTTTAGAGTAGAGCGTAAGATAGGTGATTATAGTTGAAGAGTGAAGGATTTCATGTGTATTAGATAGTAGGACCGAATAAGTGATGATATTGATGATGTATAGTATGGTAGGTGGATAATATATTTATTAGTGTGAGTGTATGTGATCCAATAATGTATAGATAGTTATATTCATCCTTACTCGTCAAGTATAATAGATCAGTATATATGAGAAGAGCGTAGATTAAGGAGAACATGTCAAGAATGTAATGTTAATTAGGAATATTAGTGTTAGGTCAGTCGATATAGTCCCGCAAGCGCGGTGTTGAAAATCAGTATGAAGTTATTTCGATAGTATAGTAGGTAATACGTCTCTATTAGGAAGACGTGAATAAATATGTAACGTGTTGAAGTAAAGGTTGGTAATATATGATTGTGATATATATATGAGTGTTGTAATGAAACCAGATATAGTACGTTATTAATCTCGGATAATTAGTTTATTAGGTCCTAGAATATATAGGAGTATATTATTAGAGTATGTATAAAAAGTGGACCCTATGTATATTTACGATTACGGGAACGCAGTTGATAGGTTCAGATGATCTCAGCGCTTTGAGTGTACCAGCAGGAGGGGACGCATAACGTTATTGTAGAGACCCAGAACGAAGTTTCGATCAGCTTCTGATTAAATATAAGAACGAAGAAAGTAGTGGAGAAAGAATTATTATCATTGGTGAAGTTATTCCAAGCTTTGTAGTATGATATTGGTAGTGTAATGTGATGTTCGTGTTATCACTTTGTATTAGATGAAATTCGATAGAGAGATGAAGGCTGTGTGTGATTTGCTGGTGATTAATTTGGGAAGAAAAAGTAATTTGGAGTGGTAATTGATATGAATTAATGTGAGTTAATAAAGTAATAATTACTCTTGAAGTGAGTGTGGTAATATAAGATCTAGGTAAGACATAAATAGTTATTTACGTATTGTATTATGGAAAGGTGAGAGTAAAGGCATCTGTATAGTCTAGGCTAGATCAGATGATATTTATGTTAGAGGGTAATTGTCGAATAAATGCTTAGCGTTTCGCATTAATATATATACACAGCTGTGATGACTGAGGTATAATGTACAACCCAATATATATATAGATAATCATTATACGTCCCTATATAGCATCTTTCCTCCCCCTCAGTGTGAAATTGATTATGAAAGAGTCAGTAGTGAAGCTTAGTAGCAATATTTGTGTGAGAGAGTGTAGATAATATACTTGGAATATCCGTATGAGTCTCTGTGCGAAAAAACTATAGTGGACGTTTGAGTGGTGAGTATTGTATTCTATCGTAAGTGTTAATTAATAGACTGTGGTGAAAGAAGTAGTGATTCTCTATGTGTGTAGTTTCATGTGTATATTGTATGAGTGTTACGCTATTTTATGATTGATGTACTGTTATTACATAAAAAATATGTAGTTGTATAGGCTATATACTATATATATATAGCAGGTGATATATTTTATATCACATAGATAGTACCTCAGTAGGTGATAAGAGTATATATATAGATTAGTAGTGAGTGTGAGTAACTGCCTTTTCGATAATCTATGCAAATACTCTATAGTATCATATTCAGTTTATGAGAATTTGAGTCACTCTTGTGATATTAAGTCCATATAATGCTATATAATTTCTCTATACTAAAAAAGTGAGCTATAGCGTTTTCAGAGGCGATGAATGTTGATCAATATGATATGATTAATTTTACCCTCAGTATAAGAATTGTTGAGTATATTGTTATTAGTATTATATCTTATTAGCTTAGTACTAATGATAAATGAGAATCTTTACTAGTAGCTATATTTAATTAAGTGTATAATATGGTTGAAAATAAAGTTTTAATGAGGAAGATAGTAGGTATAATAAGGTGAAGTGAGATTAGTAGATAGTGGTATGCTGGATATAATAATGAATGAGTTGAATTCATTATGGGACCTAACAAGTGTAGTGATGCACTTGTTTAAGTGAATAGCGGAAGAAGTTTATTGAGATAAGTTTCGAGCAGTTTCATAATCCGAAGATTTAGAGAGTAAGTTGAGTGAGGATTTTTTGGAGTAGGTATAGAGTGATTGAAAAGGAAATTATAGATATAAAGATTGTTCGGGCGTATAATGTGATTGAACCTATTGATAGTATCTAAATATGGACTGAGTGATGATAAAAGAATATGCTTAATTAGATAACTAAATATTTATGTAAAATTGAGATAACTGATATTAGTAAATGAAGTGAGGTATTTAATATAAATAGTTATTGAGAAATGCTGATAATCGCGTATAAAAGGGATATTGTGATATGAAGCTGTATTAATGCCAGATTATATATGGAGAATGCTCATAGAATAACCATTTATGTAGTATAAGTTATATTACAGGATGCAAGTGTGGTTGTATGGGGGGTTGGTGGATTCTAGTAAGATAAACACGGTGATTATGATTAGTGTGAGTGAGATTGTGTAAAAGAATAATACGATAGCATATATATGATTAGCGTTATAGTTATTACATAAAGCGTGTATAGTAACTTGACTAAAAGCTAAACTATATCTATTATACATTCGATATATATTGTAAAAAATAAGTTTCGGCGTTGACTTGAGGTATCTATGTATTTAAGAGTTACGTTCGTCGTTTTGATTATATGGAATGTAAGTTACAAGTATTGGTTAGCTAGTAAATACGTAGTTAATCACTATTCATAATCTCACTATATGCGTATTAGTATTTGTGTCAGAGAACTGAGGATATCGTGTATAGTTACGGTCTTAGCTAATAGAACTTATGTAAATATGTATTGTAATAGTTCATTATATTAGTGTAACTATTTGAGTATATAGGAAGCTATGTGCCGGTGAGTGAAAGTGAATGAGATTGCTATTGAATAGATTGATATATTGTCTTATAATATATATAAGAGTGAAGAAAATTTGTGAGTGAGTGAAGTATATATATAATATGTGATTAGAAATATATGAGTATGTTGATTGACCCGGATAATATATTTGCTCAATATTGGATATCATGGTGAAGGCGAAAAAAATATCTAATAGGTGGGTATCAGAGTCTAATATATTTGGATAATATAAAGTGTATGTATTTATGTTAAGTTTACAGATATTATATATAGTAGTACTAGATGAATAGGTTTATGTGATTTTCTTAGAGTGTCTACTGGAGTATAAATAGGTAATAGAATTTAGCGGTAGTAAGGGAATTTATCTGAGACTGAGGTATAATATATAGTATATTATATATATTATATATATGTGTGGGTATAGATACCTCTGACATGATTAAGTTCTTTGAAATTTTGGTTTGAAATCGTTTTACTGAAGCGGGCGGTGGTGTTATTAACGAAGGTGTTACTAATATATATAAATAGTTGCGATCATCCGTATGCAAGAGTAGGATTGTTGTGGTAGAAGTTGTTTTAAGTATATTTTATATGTTTAAAGCATTATTGGTTGGAGAGAGATTAGTTTTGTACATTAAAATTATAAGAGTTGTAGAGAGAGAGATAGGTAGTATATATATAATATATATGAATTATGATTATAAGTAGTGAAAATATACTATATATCATAGACACAAGATGCAAGAAGTGTAGGTAGATGAGCATATTATTTAACAAGTTTTATTTTATATATCAGAGATACTCATATTATTATCATATACTATTAATATATGATTAACTGGATAAAGTTTAAATTATATATAAAGTATGTTTTGATAATACATGAGAGTTGTATGATATATAAGTAGAGTGTACTGTTAGATTGTAGTTATAGGTATGGATGAGGTGTGAAAATGAACTTTGTACCTGAGGGAATCGATAGAAGATTACATTGTATATTTGCGATCATGGGATTAGTTGGAAAGAATGAGTGAAAGTGCAGAATGAATGGGAGAGTATTATGTGGACTGATTGATACTCTATGAGATTTCTTAGTGAATATGCTATTCTTAGTGGCTTACGAGACATAATTAGAGCATAAGTAACGTATGTGATCTGATAGAGAGAAGTAAGTACAACTTTAGTATATTAAAGTGAGATTGTTATAGCAATAGGTTATTATTTGTTATGTCATTTTTGAAGACGGTTGTTATCTCAAAGTAGTTAGATATATAATAGTAGAACTGACTAATTAGAGTATAGGATAACTAATAATAGTGATTTGTTGTGTGATCTTAGTACGATAATAATATAGCGTGAGTAAGCTCCTTATTGTTATTAGTAGTTTTAGGGATTGAATCTTTATGAGGGTGTGAATTTTTATAGTATATGTTCTGATAGTAGTTAAGGGTAAAGTAAAGGTGCTGTAAGGTAGATAGATCCGTGAAATTTAATTAGAATGAGAATAGTGAGATATGTGTGTTGTTTATATTATAGTTATGAATATATGTTGAGTAGTTTGTTAGAGTATAGGGGTATATATGGATGAAACTGATATATAGTTAATGTTAGGATATTGAGGTATTAGCAAGAGAGAATTCCTTAATGGTCTGTGAGTGAGAAAAAGGTATTTGGTCGGGTAAAGTATATATAGTATATATAAGAATGTGCAGGTGGGACCAGTTGATAGAGATTTTTAGGGTATTTGCGAAAGGTTGTTGTGTGTATTATGTGGTGATTATTTAGAAGGTACGTATAAAGGATATGATTTAGTTAGTAATGGTACCTGGGTGTTTTCACGGTAGTTGGTACTGAGGGATGCTATATAGTATGATCTCATACGGTAGGTATTTGTCACATGGGGATAATAATAATTATAATTGATTATGGATAATGTTAATGAAGAGAGTGAGTTGTTTAATCTTGGATTAAAGGAAAATTATAGTGAATAGATGCTTATTAGCTAAATATACTACTGTGTAAGAAATGTCAGAATAAAGGTAAAAGTATAATTCTAGTAGTATAAATGTATGTTCTCGAAATAACCCCTGTGTTCGAAATGAGATTGTAGATGAACTATTATGAGTTATATATAAGTGATATGTAATTGTGGTTATTCTTTTGTCAGTGACTAGCGAGTGGGTATATATTGATAGGTAATATTGTGTTGGTGTGTGTGGATTCACACAAAATAAAGTGATAAAGTATTTATATGCAGTATGCTGTGCCGGTGTAAGAATAAGACCTTAGTTGTATTTAGATTTATATTGGGGGGGGGGATGTTAGGTGTGGTAATATAGGTAGGGTAGTAGCTATATAGGGGTTAAGATAATGTTTGTTGCCTAGATGTGTGATTATTATGTAAAATCGATAAAATGATTATATATATATATATATATATAATATAATATATATATATAACTTAATATAAATAATATATTAATATATATTATACTATATATACATATATATATAATATAATTAGTGAATAATATAAATTGTATTTAGATAAGATTGCCTTCAGGAACCCCTTTTATAGTAGGCAGTGCGTTTTGAGCAATGTGAGTGATTAGAGTGTGAGGTGTGAAGTTAGAGAACGGACGCCGTATATATATATAGGCCGAGCTCAATGTATAGGCGTAGATATTATATATATATATATATATATATATAGAGTAGACGCATACTCGAAGTGTTGAGAGGGAGCAGATTTGAATGAGTGAAAGAATAGAGAAAATAATGATTGGATTATTGTTAGAGATGTTGTGGTTAAAGTTATGACTGTGCATAGAGCAACTGGTATGTCTCCCTGTATGTTTGTGATGAATTTTAGATAGATATAGTTTATGTAGAAACCTGCTGGTAGTTCTCGTGTATAGGGAATCTAGGGACGTCTTGGAGATGGGTGATATAGACTAAGCTTAATAAGTGTTAGCCACGTTAAAGGTGATAGGGATAGGGTTTAGTTAGAAGTAATAATATGAGATGTGAGAAAAGGCGGGTAATATATATAGCTATATATATTATATATATATATATATATATATATCATGTACTGATTATATATATATAGCGGAACGGAGTAAGATTTGAGAAGTATAATAGTTATTATATAGTTTTGTGTTGCTGACCGTTCTGTGAAAAATATGTGTGATGAGTTTATGTCTAATGGGAGTTAAGTATGTGTTGGAAATAAGTGAGATGATATATGAATGAGTATTGGGTATATCCATATCAGGTATAGTATTAGATAAGCCATTGGTAGGAAACCTCAGTATATTCTTAAGATTTACATTAATACTACTCGTATATATTGAGTTATTTCATTGGGAATGAGAGTGGATACTCGTTATTGATAATTGAGAATTATGGTGGAATAATATAAGTGTATTATATATAGTAATAGATTTATATGTGATAAAGGGGAGAGTTAATGTTATGTGGTAGAGATTACGAAAGAAGAAGGTAATGAATGATATATTACGTATATGTATATTAAGCAATATAAGTGAGGTATATTGTGAGTGAGTTTAACGATATAGAGATAATGTATTAATGAGTATTTTTCTAAGGTGTTTTGTGGGATAATGGGATAACTCAGAGCAGTAGTTGAGTGAAATAAAGTCTTACATCTGATGCAAGTTCCTTTTGAAAATGAGAGTATAGTTATAGTATAACAAGGAGATTGAGGAAATTAGAGGAGAGTGATTCAATATGAAGTGGATATTTGCAGTAAATTTTGTAGTGGAATAGATAGAGATAGTGAATGTATTATATAAAAGGCGTAAATGCCTATAAGAGTAGATGAAGATTCGATAATAAAGTATGCAGAATATGTATACTTGATGACTTTGATTACCTAGTAATGAGGATGGGGATATATAGGTAATAATAATGTGTGAATATAATCTTTTCTTTTTAGCTTCTTAGAAGCATTTTCAAATAGATATAAATACACCTATATAGTTTTTTTGGTGTTATAAAGTTATAATAAGTATTATATAGATATCGTTGACTAGAGTAGATAGGGTATGTAAATAGAGATAGGTTAGATATCTGTAGGTGTGAATTGACAACGCTATTATAAACGTATAGGATAGTTAGATAGATTGATTTAAGAGCTTACTATTAGAATTTTGAGAGTATATAATTATAAGGTAGGAGGATGTGTAGGTCTCATTTTGTGGTTGTATGTCTCAGAAATGTTATCTCTTTTGTATTTATAGCGTATACAGCATGTAAAGGTAAAGAAAGATTAGATCACGTTGATATAAGAGCAAAAGATGGAACGTCAAGGAGCAAGAGGGATGAATGAAGAAGACGAGATGAATTATATTATTAAGATATTATGATATGATATATAAACGATTCAAATTAAACAAGGAAAGTTCCCGGAGCTGCAGTGTTTTTTAGTGTGTGATTCATTTTAATAAAAAATATATCAAAATAGAATTAATATTATAATTAAATTTCCATATTTTTTCTGAATATGCTAATATCATTTGAAAACTAAGTATCGAGAGAATGATAGTTAAAATCGAGTAAAATTAAATACTCATTATATAAATAATTTTCCAGAGGGTTTAGTTAGAAAGTGATTGATTTCAATACAGAATAATTAATTATATTTTTAGAATTTTAGCGTATATATATATGTATTATTTGTAAATACGTATATAATTCTGAATTTACGGATTTAAATTTAATGAAAAAGATAGTTTTGTTTACGGGAATGGATCTTGTAGCTGTGAAGAATGGTAAAACTGGATTCGGTATATACCTATTCTAATAGTGAGTTCGCTGATATAGTTATATATTATAATGACATGTAGGATTGTTCTACAGTAGATTATCTTTGGTAAGGGTAACGAGTTATATATATTTTGATATTATATTTTTTATTAGTAAATGTAATTATATTTATTCATGTATATATATATAGTATATATATATTATATATAGGTATAATATATATCAAGGTAACTTATGTTATATTTTGTTTGTTTTCAGTATTCAGTTGGACTAGTCTATATATATATATATATATATATATTATTCTCTGAGTTGGACTAGTCTATCTCTCGTATATAGTTGGTTATTTATGCTTCCATCTGAATCCGCTATAATTATATATATAGTATAGGGATATTATGAGGGTTGGTATCTGTAGAAATAAGTAGAACAATAATAAAATACTGGCTATTCAATTTAGCCATAGTGTAGTATTCTATATAATTATAATTTTATACTATGTGAGTGATTATATATATTTTACTCTTCATTATAATTATTGATTTTTATTTAATTATCTTATAAATTTATTATTTCATTTCATTATTATTTAAACTTATTATTAAAAGAATATCATTATTATAATTTTAACTGATTATGATTTTATAGCTGATATTGATATATTGATTTTTAAGATTGTTGTTAAGAATTTTAGAGGTAATTTAAGAAAATTAAGTTTTGTAGAAATTTAACATTTCATTATAATTATTCTTATATTTTATGTATAATGATTTCATGTTATGAATACCTACTATGCATATACGTTTCATTTTTTTTTTGTATTGGCTAGAATCTATTACGGATATTTCGGATGATTATGTTGATGTAGATCGGGGAACGAGTGAGTATAATAGAGAAAGATTACATATTCTCGTACCATTTAAGCTAATAAAAATTAATACCCAGGAGAATATTATATTTGACACCTATCAAACACGACAAAGATTACCTAAAATTCAAGTATATACCAAATACAAATTTAAGTGAAAAAAAAGAGAATTAAACTAGGATGATAGATACCCAAACTTGAGAAATATACAAGTGGAAAAAGAAGTGAATGAGTGACAAGATATTATATTAAGTACTTAGAAACTGATAAAAAAATAGACAATATTATACGACCACAAGACCCGTAAGAAGAGTTTCTCTAAGTAACAAGAGGTGAGTAGCGGAATGAGGAAGGGAAATGACGTTCAATAAAGTGGATAAATAAAAATCGTGGAAAAAACTTAGAAACTCCTTTGAAAATTTTACCTATTTTTATTTGTAAGTGAAAATGAATTAAGAAAACATAATTTTTTATTTAAATGAAAAACCATTTACAATTTACAAAAATACAAAAAATATCTAAATTAAAAATAATAACCTAAAGAGTGCAGTGAAGTATAAACTATTAATACTACATCTGTTCTATAATAAACTTAGCTGTAATATTATCTAATTATATATATTTAATAAATCATATTCACTTTTTTTAATTACTTATAATAATTCAGTATTTATATATATATTTATTATTATTTTGAGCGTTCTATAACGGTCTGTAGTTAAAGTATATAATACTGTATTAGATATAGTAATAGAGTAGTATTTTAAAGTAGTGTTATAATACTATATTATCATAAATATGAATATGATTGTGTGTTGTATAAGATTATAGTTGTAATACATGAGTGATAATTAAGTAGTTTTAGATATATCTCAGGATTATCCGTATATAGGATAATTAAGAAATGTAAGTTTAAGGATTTATTTTTGTTTTTTTGTACGTTCGGGTCTCAGCGATTGTTTGTAAAATATAATAGTATCGTATCTCGGATACAGTAAATAAGAATTTTTTTTGTTATATCTACTATCTATATATATAGATGGTATCGGTAGTATACATCGGTTAGTTTTTTATAAAACTTAAACTTATTATGGTTAATTTTTTTTTGTTTTCTCTTCAAGCGGCCTACTTACAGAGCAGCCTCTACGACTCGACAAAATTCAAATTGGTAGATCTATTTTATTTTTACTCATAAATCTTGCCTACATTAGTGCACTAGGAATGTTCATTATTAAATAGTATATCGTGTTTAACTGTACGACGCCTTACTTTCCTCTAATAATTTCTATTATAAATTATACAAAAAATAAAGAAGAAAAACTTATACAATATCAATACAACTAATTATATTTAAAGGAGGTCTAAACTTATGTTACCTAAATAATCCTATTTTGATAATTGTGATATTAATAAAATACATTATCAAATTAGAAACAAATACCCACAGCTACTTGACTAGGGTTTTAGCATAAAACGGGTTTTGTTGACACGCCCAACCACAACACCCCTCGGAGTGTTTAGTAACGAGTGCATAAAAAAACAAGAAAAAACACAACGTGAGTCAAAAGCTCGGGCAAAAAGCAACGGAACTCGGACACTGACCGAGTGTCCTTGGTAAACACCAAGAGTACGCTAGAGAGATATTAATGAGAGAGATATGATAATATAATATTATATATATTATATATGATATATTATATTATAGAGATTATATATTAAGATAATAGTAAAGATAGTATAGAATTACAGAGATAGTATAAGATAATTATATTAATATATAGAGCGATTTTAGTTTTTTTAAGTCCGATATAATATGTTATATATAATTGTAATGCTACAGAAATATAGTAGTAATAGATAGATTAAGTGAGGTTTGTAAATAATGATACTAGACGCCAGCAAAGTGGGAGAGGGGTGTGAAAAGTAAGCAGTAGATATACATCTTATATACTAATTAGGCTCAAGTAAATATTAGAAGAGAGATATATATAGTCATACGACTTATTACTTTCGCGGTGTGTGACATTATACGAGATCTATAGATTATATATATATAGATATAATACTTTAATAGAGAGATATGATTAGGTATATATATAAGTCTTCTAGAACCTTCATACAACATGCTAATTATATAGATATTAGAAAGTGATAGAGAAGTAGATATTTCTAAATATAGATATGGATATAGATATAGATATATATAGAATATAGAGATATATATGATATATATATATAAATATAGTATATTATATAGATATAACAGATATATATTGTTATATATAAGATACATGTGTATATATAAATAGTATATATAGATATGTATTATAAAATTATTTAGGGCTATTTTATATATATTATAGCTCTTGTTTTCTCGTGTCCCGTTTTCCTTTCATACCCTTCCTTTTCTGTTTTATTGGTTTAAACAAATTCTTTTCCTTATTAGCTTAAAGTTTTTCAATATGCTTACTTTTCCATGCTTTTT
>JABUQX010033680.1:0-10000 GCA_015478945.1 Trachelipus rathkii
GACTTAGCCATAACTCTAACTGCTCAAGGTAGAGTTTTGGAGACTTTCGTTATATGGTATGATCTATCTATTTTTTGCGCAAGACAAGTAGAAATCTCTATCCCAGCCAGAGTGGACCAACAGAATTCAGGTTGGAGATATAGTTCTGATACACAACACCTAATAAGCCTAGACACTTCTGCGCTTTTGGGTAGACTTTCGGAAGTCATTGTTGGGAGACGATAAACAGGATGTGTTTTAAAAAAGGGAATGGGTCAAGAAGCCCTGGTAACACTAAATTCATTTGTCATCTCTACCCATTGGAAGTATCTATACCCCACCTCTGTCTCCTGTGGAAAACCACGAAGCAGCAGTGTCTCTCAATTCAGATGTTAATAACAATGAAAATAACAGCACAAAGTGATCCCTCAAATTCAAATTCCGTTATTCAAAGTAATGGTGATACTTCATAATGTGGGGACATACTTCAGTAAATTCACCTCAAGCTTGACTCTCAACAGAATCAAATTTCTCAGCTCCAATTCTGTCAAAGAAAGACCTATTAGACAGGCTGCTGTCAAGTGTCCAGAAGAATTCCTTCGCAGGAATTTATCTGATTTGTAAATCTTTAATTCTTTAATTGCAATGTTTCATTGCACTCTTCAGTGGAGGATATAAAAGCTATTATATACTTCCACATTTTCCATTTAACTAAACTTATTTAGTAATTTATTTTAACACATGATATTCATATTTTAGATTTATAAACATTTATTTATACAGTATTTTAATTTATTCGTTTTAGCGGAATTTATATTTTGTTTACATGATATCCATTTTCACTAAATTCACTAAAAAATCACAATGTCTGCGAACACGATTGTTGGATCACTTCTAATTCACAAGCGGTACTATTTAGTCGTGTTTGTTGTAATCAAAGTTAAAAATCAAAAATGTAAAAGGGTATAGAGGTAATTTTTCATTTCTTTCAAAATATTTTCACTATCAACCCATCTCTATTCCCTTTACCTTCTCACCAATCAAATTTACCCTAACTAAGATTTTAAGAGATAGATTACTAAAACCAAAAGGCAGAGTTATCTATGGACTATCTAGATCTTATTCAAAGAGCAAAAAAAATCTTTTGAAAACAACAAATTCAGGTAAGGCTAATTTAGATTCACAATTGTATATATCACCTTTTAAAACCTTATAATAGGCTTTTTTCCCTTCAAAATTAGTACAACCCTAGAGAAAATACTAAATTATTAGTGATTGTAAAAATAAACTTGTTGTATTCAAAGTCATTTATATTTTTACTTTTTTGTGTGAAAGTTTTCTTGGGAAAGGTACAAGGGAAATACAAAATCCTGGAAAGAATATACATTGAATTAAAGTAATGCAATGTATATGCCTTGCAAGATACTAAAATTGAATTGGCATTTTAATATGATTACTATTTATATAATATAATATAATATATATATTATATATATATATATATTAATATTATATAATATATATATATATATATATATATATATATATATATATATATAATATGAAGGGTAAGTGAGTTGACTTGAGAACCACCTTCATTAGGTGAAGACTAGATGATTGATGTTGAAGAGAGTGAGCGTTTGTCGCGATGAATTAGCGTTTCGTCCCGGGGGGGGCTCTTGGACCTCCTCAGTGGTGCGCAGCAAATTTTTTCCCCCAAATAATATATATTAATATAATATAATTATATAATATATATATATATATATATATATAAGTATATAATAATAATAATATATATATATATATATATATATTTTAATATATATATATAATATATAATATATATATATATTATATATATATATAGTATATAATATATATATATAGTATTTATATATATATAATTATAATATTATAGTATATATATATATATATATATATATATAAATATATATTATATTATATATATATATAATATATATATAGTCTATATATATAATATTATAATATGTATATATATATTCTAATTATATATATAATAATATATATATAATTAATATTATATTATGATAATATATATATATATATAATATATAATTATATATATATATATATTATAATATATAGTATTGAATATTGTTTATATATAAGTATTATAATATAATATAATAATTATATGGCTATTTGGGCTAAATTTACCTAATCTGTGCTAAAAGTGTCATATCTTGGCAACCTGATTCCCTACTACTGGTACAGGTTAGTGCAGATTATGGCGCCAAGCAGGAAGGTTTTTTTTCGATTTTTATTAAGCCCCTATAAATAAACTAAATAAAAATAATAGTTCATAAATGTTTTATTTTATATTGTTTTATTACGTTTTTAATATTTATATTATGGTAATAGTAGCGCCGAGGGGTTTCACCCCGATTTTTATAATATTATAAAAAGCACAGGATATACTCAAAAAATGATAAGGAAAAAAAAAAAAAAAAAACAAATGTGGCGGTCTCTTCAGGAAAACAAAGGATAACAGTAGACCAGAGGGTGCCACCCTCGTTTTCATGAAAATTACAGATATACTAAAAAAAAATAATAAATGAAAATAGTGAAACGAAAATCGTCGCTCTTTAGGAAAAAAGGTTACAGCCTCTTAAAGTTAAAAATATTAGGATTTTCTTATTAATTTTTTTTTTTTTTTTTTTTTTTTTAAATCACATGATATACAAAAAAAAATAATAACTGACAATAGTGAAACAACGCAAACTGCAGTCCTCCTAGGAAAAAAGTTACAGCCTCTAAGTTTAAAATTTTCCATATACTTTCTTATAAAAAAAATTTGTGGGCTCATGCCGTTTTAGGGCATCCTAGTTCAGTTATGATAAGATTGTTAATTCTACATAGATTTTTGTTCTTTGTGTATACCTACAACTTTCATAACCTGACTAGAGGCCGAATGAGACTAGACCTAGAATGGATCAATATTGAAAGTCTATGGAGTTTTATCAACTTTGAAAGCCTGTAACTCTTTTTTGCCTAAAGACGTTGATGATTTGAATTTCACTCGCAAAGATTTCTATAAATAATTATTCTTTGTTTCTTTGATTCACAGGATATAGCCTACTCAAATAAATAATATATATAAAAAAAAAAAATGATTTAGTCTTTAGGAAAAAGTTAAGCCTCTCAAAGTTTAAAATTTTCCCAGAGGCTTTCTTATAAAAAAAAATGTGGGGCTATGCTTGTGCCATCCTATTCGGTTTGATAAGATGTTAAGTATACTAGATTTTTCTGTCATATAGCTATATACCTCAAAACATAGCGGTAAAAAGTTCGGTTTAAGGTAATGTGTCAGATATCGATAATTTATAAAAAAAAATAATCGATTTTATAATAATCCCACCATGCAACGTGCCAAAAAGTGTCCCCAAAATAATTTAGTATTGGATTGGTTGTAATGATTTTTTTTTAGGTAAAGAAAATTAAAAATTTGATTTGATATTGACTATAGATAGAGTTGAAGATTTTGACGATCCATTTTTAGCTTAGTACTTTTTCCTTTAGTTTAATTCTTTGATTAAATTTTCTATTATTTTTGTCTTCAAATAAGTAGTGGGATAAAGATGGTGAATATGGAATCAAATTTATAAATTGATGTTGAAAGTAGTGTTGTGTAGATATAATAATATATATATAATAATGTAATATAATATATATATTATATGGTCAGAGTTTTTTTAAAATGCTCACATATTAATAGAGAAAACGCAGGTCCTAACAGTAAAAACAAATATATATTTGGAATCCGCCGAAATAAAGATGGGATTTAATTTTTTTTTTTTTTTTCTTTTGGCTTTCATCAAAATATTTAAAAATTATTTCCCCCATTTAGGGGCTCGACGAACGGATAGAGGGGAACGTTTTCATGACCCCGAGGGATGGTCGAGACCCCCGCGACCCCAAAGACCAAAGAGCGGGGGTTCGGAGACCCATCCCGGAGGGGGGATTAGTCCCCCGTCGTCCACCGGGAGGAGAGACCCCGACCTCTGCCATCTTTGCGGTTACCCTATGGTATTAACTTATTAAAAAAAAGAATAATTGTTACTTTCCAAAAATATTTGGTATACTTTAACTAAAGGAATACCATAGGTAAACCGCAACAGAGGGAAGGGAGGGAGGGGGGGGGGGGAGGAGGGGATGGCAGGAGCGGGTTTCTTCGCTCCGTGGACGCGGGGGGACTAATCCCACCCCTCCGGGGTGTCTCGGAACCCCTGCTCTTTGGTCTTTGGGTGTCGCGGGTTCCGACCATCCCTCCGGGGTATGAAAACGTCCCCCTCTGTCCCCCGTCGGCTCGGCCCCC
Source organism: Trachelipus rathkii (assembly GCA_015478945.1). Taxonomy (NCBI): domain Eukaryota; kingdom Metazoa; phylum Arthropoda; class Malacostraca; order Isopoda; family Trachelipodidae; genus Trachelipus; species Trachelipus rathkii. Next base: position 4,340 of record JABUQX010033680.1, read on the forward strand.
TAAATGGGGGGAAATAATTTTTAAAATATTTAAAAAAAAAAAAAATAAATCCCATCCTTAGAATTTTTCCGCTGATCCAAATATAAATTGTTTTATACCATAAGTAAAGGACAGACTAATACATACTGTACATTAAAAAATCTGACCATATTATATAATATATAATATATAAATATATATATATATAAATATATAATATATTATATTATATATAGGATATATATATAATATATATATATATACTGATATAAATATATATAATTCAATTTGTTTAATTTTATCTAAGATTTTCATAAATTGTAATTTTAACTAACACATTTGACTTATATCTACTTTTATAATAAAAATATCTTCTTTAAATAAAGATTAATTTTATATAAATGTTGCCAAAGCCAGTCCCCCTCCTACGTGTTCCGAACAAACCAATTTATTATATGGGTAACAACAATACAATACCACGATTATGGAAAAACAATCGATAATGATAGCATACGTCAAACCGACTATTACCAACATAGCTATAACCTGAACTAGAGGGGCTGGAAATGAACCCTAACCTGGATGGATCAAAAACGAAAAAATTTCAAAATGGGGAAAAATTTTTTACAAACTTTGATAACCCTCTTTGTGATGTAATGGAACGAAGCTCAAATTATATTTATATTCAATCTATTACTTTTTAGAGTTATATCCTTCAATTTTATAAAAAATTGGGAGTGACACTCTTATATATATAGAATTTTTTTATTTTTTTTTTTCTGTATAAATTTTATTTTGTTTCTTATATTAATTTTTAGCATTTAAATTACAAAATGTTTTCGAGCAAAATATTTGTTAAGTGGTGCAGATGTTACCTATAAATAATAAATAACTCAGAACGTGTAGTCGGGCGGGGTGAACGGGCCCGGCTTTTTTAGAGGGGTGATTTCGGACCACTCTAAATAAAATAAAAAAGTAAAAAAAAATAAAAAATTTTTTCGTCATTTAGTACTACAAGTTTATTTTGACTCATTTAATTTAGAGAGTTTTATATTTAAAAAATAAATAAATTAGCTTAAAATGCTTCAATAGATTCACTTTTGAAAATCGAGTTTTTTAACTTGTAAAATGAAAAATTGTGAATGTATTTATTATTTTCAGTGTATATACTCGAGTATTAGCTTAAATGGCAAAGTAAATTTTTGTTCAAACAACAAGTATTAGTGGCAAAATCACGGGCCTAACTTGGGTCCGATTCACCCCGCCGTAAAAATTGATGAAAGGGTGAATCGGACCACCATGTTCATATTTTACGTTTATTATTGAATTTTTAATATTAAAATTAATTAAATATAATAAATAGTTACTTATATTTAAGTAAAAAAATTAAAAATAAAAAAAAATGAAAATTTTATATAAAAACTACGAATTCCAAAAGTGTCAAAATTTGTCCAAGGGTTGATCGGACCACCTTATTTTTTATTCTTATTTATGTATCATAAGATATTTTTATTACTAAAATCAATTATATTATGTCATAATATTATATTAAGTAAAAATTAAAATATAAAATTGAATTATAACGTAAAAGAGGATTTAACAGAGGTCCCATTCACAACCTCATTGTGGTGTCAATTCACTCCCTCCAAGGTCAGTGAATGAGCTTTATAAAACTTAAAAAACTTTTTTATTATTAAATTAGCTACATTATTTTTTGTGTGCTATTACACTACTATAGGCCTTGAATTCAGAAAAAAAAATTCCAAAAAGTCATAGGGGAAGTTGGAGACGAAGTAATACTAAGTGGTCCAAGTCACCTCCCGACGCTACTTGAAATGTTGCCATGAAATACGCGAAAACGGTTTATGCGTGGAATCTGTTTCGATTTTACTTACCTAAAAAAACAGAAAAGACACATTAATTAATTTTACTTAAAGAACTCATAATACAACATTATATAGCTATATCAATAAAACAATCCCTACACTAATATAATATTCATTCCATAACTTTCATTCTCAAGATTACAAGCTCATCAACTCTTACCTTAACACAGTCAAAAAAATCGTCTGCTTAACTTGCTAACTTTTTACAAAAAAAAGATAAAAAAAATAATTCAGGGCTATAATATACCTAGGTCTCAGACCTCTGAAAGAGAGAGAGTATCACGAACTCTCTTCACAGGTAGTTCGCTTGTCTTGAGCTCGTGATAGCCTGATGGGCAGTATTTTGTCAGCCCAGAGGGATGGCATATGCCCTTCGTTGGTGAGGTTCACTCTCAAAAACCAAATGAAACCCCTCCCCCCCAAAAAAACTGAAAGAGCTGGCAAGAAAAGGAGCATTAGAAGAATCGCGACAGTAAAATAAGTCCATAACAAATTAAAATAAATACTGAGCCAATCCTTAAAAATAATAATAGAAGGGAAAATATTCCTACAGTATAATGCAAAATAGAAATTTGAATGGAAGATAAAGAGACTTGTTTTAGTAGTTTGAAGATGTTAATCTCAGAAGGCAGCATCATTGTTATGGATAGTATAATTCTATTAAAATTTGATTCCTAATTATCAGATATAGCTATTGTGTTTCAATGTTTAGTGTTATCAGAATGATGCATATATTATATATTATTTAAAATTAGAATTGCATTATTATTATTACTTTTTAATAATCATGCTAAAAATCTTGAAAAACACTATGGTATTGTGACTACCTCCTAGGTTACTCTGCTGGTATACTCCAGAGAATTTTGTAAAATGGTAATAAACAAATAATAAAAAGTAATTTTTTTTTTTTTTTTTTTTTTTTTTTTTTTTTTTTTTTTTTTTTTTTTTTTTTTTTTTTTTAGATTGCTTACATAAGTTTCTATTTTGAATAAAAATATTAATAAGGCTCCAAAAATCATTAGGACAATTAGGCTTTTTTTTTCGTGTAGGGATGAAGAATCCGTTGAAATGTTTCTGCACAACGTCCAAATCATTATTTTTTAATAATTATACACTGAGGAGATAAGAAGAAAGGTATATTCATAGATTAATAACATTAATTCAAATAAAATAAATTTTGAAAGACCATTTTTTTTTATTGGCCACAAAAATCAATACTATAATAATATATATATATATATAATTATATTATATTGTATAAATATATAAATTGTAAAGGATCTTTTATATAGAAAATAGTTTAATAAAATAAAAATATATATATATAAAAAGAAGTCTGGCTCAGCCAAGAGAGTACGGATTAAGTGTCTTCTTCCGAAGTTCTCCTATGGAGGATTACTACGGAATCTAATCTCCAACTGAATTTTTACTTTGTGATTCCCTCAAGAACGACCAACAACTTCACTGCTGAGAATGAAGTCACCAATTAATAATAGAAAATAGAAGATTCAAGAACACTTGAAGCTGCAGCCACAAAAACAAAAAAAAACACCACATCAACGATGACACACATGTTTAATTTTGGCATTAGATAGAAAAATGCAGCGATGCAACTGGCTGGCAAATACAAAGTGGATAAACAAAGCAGTTTCTATTTTTTTGGTTATCTTATCTATTTCTTCAGCATATTTTAATTTGTAAAATATGATAAATTGAACAATAATAAAATAATAATAATAATATAATAAAATAATAATAATAATAATAATAAATGTTTATAATAAAAGTGGATAATAATATTATTAATAATAAATAAAAATGGAAATTATAAGAATAAATAAATTACTGCAATGCTCAAATAATAATTACATAAATTTTTCAGTGGGCAACTCACCCTTGTTGCCTTAGTCCAACTTATAATCAAAAATTACATACAAGTCGGAAAAAAATAAATCTTGCAATTGGCCAAACGGTCAATATAGAACAAACCCAATAAGGGTTAAGTAAGAGTTCCTTATAAATGGTACAGAAAAGAGGCTTCACCTAGAATGCTGTGCCATTATAAAATTGATTGATTGTATGTGGTGTAAACACAATAATTTGGGACCTCTCAAATACAATAACAACTCGGAATGATATTGTTTAGAAGAGGAGTTGTATTTTCTCTTTTCTTCGTCCGCGTGGGGGTCTAATCCTTGGCATGTAAGTCCCTTGGGTTAGTTCCTGAAAAAAAATCAACCTCTATAACTCATGTTATTTTGGATTTGATCTTGACAAAAATATTAAGCCTCATAAATAATTGAATGAACTTAAGTTTCAAAACTCACCCGGTAATCCACTATCATCAATTTTCCTAGTCTTCTTTGGGTATTCGTGTATTCCTACACTCTGATTGTAGTCAATATTATTTTACAACTCTTGGAATTGAACACTACTGGTATAAAGAAAACTTTTTCTTGGTTGAAAAAAAAAATCTATAATCTTTGTCCTTCACTCATTTGCTGTCTGTCAATGCGTTAACAGTTTATATTACAACCTGGGGGGAAGAGTTAAGAGGAGAACGTAACATCATTTCAATAATATATTATATATATATATATATATATATATAATATATATATATATATACTATATAATATATATATATATATATATATATATATATATATAAATATAAAATATAATTTATATATAATAAAGAATATATATTATCATACTATTAACTATATTAAATTTTTTACTATTAGTTATTCATATGTTAAAAAATACATTTTGCAAACATTTAATTTTCCTTACTATTTGTAGAATGGTTGCGGTATCTTAATAAATCTACGAAAAACTATTGATGAAATCAATATATCAATAGCTAATCAGAAAAATACATCAATAGTGTTATCCCTATAAAATCAATAAAATTAGCCTTATTTTTTAAATTTTTCTTGAAAATGTAAACCTAAAATGTATACAAATCTGTAAAAAAAAAAAAAAACTTCAAATATAAATTAAAGAATATGACCATGATTTTAAACCTATTGCTAATTCATTATTTTATTAGGAATATATTATTAGTTTTGAATAATTTCAAAAATGCTTTAATTGCAGATTGCAGAAAATTTTCTTTATGAAATTATTAAAGAATTTCCAAATAATTTTCTTGAAATTTCAAGAATATTAAATTTAAGGTCAGCAAAAACAAAGTTTCAAAATGATGTTCTTTAAATTTCAAAAATATTAAAATTTGGATGCTTAAAAAAATTGAAGAAATGAAAGTGTATCATTAATGACTTTGTCTTTTAACCAGGTTATATCACTTGCAGAATTATTTACGCAAAGCATTTGTACCAAATGAAAAAAATCTGGTGGTCATAATTGAGTTAGTTACTTATTGCAAAAACATGGAACATGAGGACATTAAATCTGTTCCTGGGAACCAAGCTTTGGTGGTTAACAATCCGCATTCTGAAAAATTGAATGAAAAAAATTCAAGTCATCTTAATGTTGAAATCAAAACTTATGTTAATGAAAGTGAAGGTGACAAAAGTTCCAATAATGAGGGCAAAAAAGCAAAGATTAAAAGTGAAACTGACACAGTTGAAAACTTATCTCAATCCATGGATTGTTCTAAAGAACTTTTCTCTAAAAATGAGCCATCAGATGTGGAAGATATGGTCACTTCAAAGGATTTAATTCTAGATCCAAATAAGGAAAGTAAAAATTTAAATAGTGATATAAATTAAAATGAAAAGCAGCAAGTTCTTCAGAAAAGACGCCTTAGCAAATCGAAAAGAATGTTTCT
>JABUQX010033680.1:15000-20000 GCA_015478945.1 Trachelipus rathkii
TGTGAGGGGATATGGTTGTGGCCCACCTGGGCAAAAGGATGAACCCCACATGATGAGATGCCATAGTGAGGGTCCGTACCAGTCCGTGAAGCTCTAGGGTGATTTTCTGACTGCGAGAGTTCTCACTAATAGATATAAAAGGGCGGTAAGGCTGAGCTTTCTTTCAATTCCGTTATATTCTTTACTACTTTTCTGTTTCTGGTGCATGTCACGCACCTTACCCAGTTTGGGGAAAGAAGGTGGATGATAATAACTTTATAAGTATATATATATAATATATATATATATATATAATATATCAAATATATATATATATATACGTATATATTTATATATATTATAATAATATATTATATAATATATATATATATAAATATATATATATATATATATAATATATATATATATATACATTTAATTTATATATATATATATATAAATATATATAACTATATATATATTCTTTCTTTATCACCTTCTATTTTCCCAAAAATGGGAGTAAGGTGCGAGTGACAAGCATCAGAAAAGAAAAAGCAGTAGAAGAACCTGACAAAAGTCGAAAAGAAAGCCAAGCCTTACGACCCCCAGTACCATTAATTAGTGAGAATCGTCGCAGTCAGAAAATCCACCCTAAAGCTTCATGGGACAGCGACGACCCTCCCCATGGTAGATCGTCAATGTAAGGGTTCATCCCTTGGCCCCGGTGGGCCACAACCATACCCCCTCACAATCCACCGCCATTCACTCCTGTTATACACCTTTCTTCTCGCCTTTACCAAACTCACATTTCTCTCCTTCAAACATTCGTTTACTGACTCAATCCACTTTTTCTTCGGTCCCCCAACCGATCGGTTCCCAACACACTCGCCACTATACATCTCCTTTGTAGATCGACTATCATTCATCCTTTCCATATGACCAAACCATCTCAACATACTTTCATTTATTCTCTCATTTACCCCTTTCTTCACACCACACAACTCTCTAATAAGTTTATTCCTCATTTTATCAATTCTTCTCACACCTAGCACTCCCCTAAGATTGTCCATAATTTCTGAAACTGTTTTCTTAAACTTTAAAATTTCCAAGTTCCTCAAAATATTTAGAGTTTTCAAACCTTTAATTTTCAATAAGTTTCAATTTCAAAAATATTTTTGTAAATATTTATCAAATTTCTTAAGTTTCAATCAATCCTATTTTCTAAATTGGATTGTTATTTTATTTGTTTAATAATTGTTTTCATAAATTTCCTAAAAATTATTTTGTTTATTAAGATTTTCTTAATCTTTTTAATCGCTTTTATTTCTAACAAGCTTTCTAAAAATTTCTAAGTTTTTCTGAAAATATATTTTTTATCGCTCTTATTTCTAACAAAGCTTTCTAAAAATATCTAAGTCCTTCTGAGAATATTTTTAAAGAAAATATTTAATCTGTAATGTTATTGATGTCTAAAACAATCACTTTATTCTAATAATGTTGACTCATATTTCCTAAGTTTGTTTCAAAAATATTTTGTTTCAAAATATTCTATCTTCAAAGTCATCAATGTAATCTAATTTATTTGTAGTAGTTATATTTGCGGTTATTTAAATAAATTTTTCAAAGTATTCATCCTTTTTTCTAATAGGATGCTATTATTTTCCAATTGAAGTATATTTTCTATTATATTTAATACTTTCAATTATCTAAATTTTTAATTAATGTTGATTAAGATTTCAAAATTTTAAACCTTTTTCTATAAATATTTCAAAGTTCAAAGTTCAAACTCTTTAAAGTTCGATTTTGTTTTCAAAATTTTTTAACCTTACAACTGGTATCAGAATTCTTAAATTTCTGAAAAAATTCTTTCTTTTCCTTAAAAAATATCGGCAATTCTAAAAATTTCTCATAAGGTTTTCCCTTTCATTAAATTTTCAATAAAGCGTTTATTATTATATTCTCTACAAAATTCATAAAAATTTTTTATAGTTTTAATTACTTTATTAGATCAATACTAATTATTTTCTAATTAACGATTGAATCTCTTTTTCCATATAGTTCTCTCAGGGCTTTGGTTGCCTTTATGCTTGCAAATGGAGTGTTTAATCCACCAACATATAACTCTGCTAAGGTGGTTGGAAGACAACTGAAATGAGTAAAATAATTATCAAAAACTTATAGTGATTTTTAATTCCAGAATGGGAACCTGGGAAATACTTGCAAATGGAGTACACAGTCCATTTTCAAACTCGCTGGTAAGCCAGAGTGCAGTTAAAGAAACAAATGAGTCGCTTGAATTATTTAGCTCTCTATATATCTGCAGTAAATGATATATTCTGATCAGCCTTAGATATTCTCGAATACTGATGATCCAACTTCCTGTATGAAGTTTATAACATTTCTCTACAAAAAATTTTCTACTAGGAATAAAGATATTTGGGTTAAAGATGGGCAATAAGTTGCTATGAATCCCTTTCCCTTCTGTGACTTGTGAATGGCCTGGATTACTTCATTGCGATAAAATTCATTATTTTCTGTGATTTGGGATCATTGATATGCCAAATCTGTTTTGGAGAGACACTCTCATACAAATTCACATATTTCACAGCATGATCTATTGCCTTTTGTAGTTTATCCCCTGTTCTAGGAAAATTCAAGCACTCTCCTTTACTATGAAATATTTGGACTTCTAGTAATTTCCTTCATGATGATTTTCGATTATGTTCATGAACAGTGGCGTCTGTACTAAATATAAGATTTTATGTTGAAAGATATATAAAATATTATATAATTTTTAAATTTATTATAGTTAAATATATTATTGTTATTTCCGGTTCCGGCCGGAATTTTATTTGTGATTCCGGCTAATTCAGTTCTCGCCGACTGTGTGAAAATTCAGTTCCGCATACACCCCTACCATAAGTATCACCTTTGCTTACTATATTCTGCTATGTACGCACACAGAAAAATATTACATACATACAATTATATATAAATATAATAATATTATATATATAATATATATATATATATATATACTATATATAATATATATATATATATATTATATATAATAGTATTATTTATATATTAGTGAATGCACCGATACCCACGTATCGTTCGGTTCGGTATCCGCGTCGATTTTGAAGTATCGGTATCAGGTATCGGCAAAAATAATAGAGTATCAGTATCGGTATCGGTATCTGTATCGGTATTTTGCCGATACCTTAAACCGATACCACACATTTTGCGTCTTTAAATTGATTTGATATATATATATATAATATTTATATATATATATATATACTATATATATAATTAATATATATACTATAATATATATAATATATATATTATATATATTTATATATATATATTAATAATAAAATATAATATATATATATATATATATAATATATATATAATATATATTATAATATATATATATATAATAATTAATATATATATATTAATATATATATATATATATATATTATATTATATCACGCTGCTATGTTTCCCGCGATTGCTGCCAGATGTTGGTAGTTGAAAGGTTTTGAGCTTATCAACACTATTCACGAAAAGCAAGCTTTGATAGAAGGGGATTTTCAGCCCCTTGCTATCAGTCAAAGAATTTATAAATTTTCTTCAATGACTCGATGACTTTGAGAAACGAGCTTTAACCGTTCTAGAAATTAAAGTTTCGAATTTCTTCTTCTTTTTCTAATTTTGCTTTAATTTATAATATAATATATAAATATATATATATATATATATATATATATATATATATATATATATATAATAATATATATATAATATATTATATATATATATAAATTATATATTATATATATATATAATAATAATAATATATTATAGTATATATATATATCGCAATTTGTCTGATAATTTCCGGAATCCGGATCTATCTGACCTACGGTACTGTATGTTAATATAGGCGTTTTCGTTTTTGCGATTTGTGCTTACGAAAGTAAAGAATGCTCGAAATTTGCGGTTCTTTTTGTTCAAACGTAAGCGCAAAATCGAAGAAGAAATGGCTTACCACAACGTAAGGAATATCTCGGCGTAATCATATAAAGTTGCTATTTCCCATGTGATTGCTGGAATTTAACACGTTATCTTACGAAAATGGGCAAACAAAAAAAATGACGGCGTGGTAGGGCCTACCACGCCGTCATTTTTTTGAAGTGATGAATATTCATTCAATAAAATCAGGCTTTAAATCTTAATTCTTCCAAATCGCTAACTCCATCCACAATAGTGATCAATTTTTTTGCCATTATAAACCTTTTTATTTATTATCTGTTTTCCGAATCCAACGGCTCTCACAACATCTAATTCCAATTGCTTGAAAAACAAAAGTAAACCTCTAAGAAATCGTGTTCGGTTTTTAGCACGAAATTAGGCAAATTAGTTCAGGCAATCGGAGTGCCAAGAAATCCTATGATGTATAAAGTGTAGGTGTAGTGTTTTTAATGATAAGATTCCAAAATCTTTATTAGAGTTCCTTCATCTGTAAGCGCATTTTGAAAAATGGAGAATTTTTAAGAGGTATAGGGTATTGAGGTCATAGTGATCTCTGACAGTTAAATTCTCTGGTTTGAGAAATAGGAGGATTAGTACGAAAGGAAATGATCCATGTGTTTGAAGGCTCGCATCTTTATAGTTAAGGAAAGTTTGACCTACATAGTCCACGTTACAGTCGAGTACATTTTGTTTCTTATCATGTGAATTTTTATCAAAATTATAAATACTAAAAGACTCCTTTTGGGTCTTGCTGCTAGATATATGGTTTATAAAAAAATTTTATTTATAAAAGAATCCGTTTCATTCTTGTTGCAATTCTATAAACCTTATAAACCTCTGAATCCGGGGGATTCATTACACTTTCAACAGTACTATTGTTGAAAGGACTTTGGATAATGTTCTCCAGCGGACTAGTAAAATCAGCGGACCTGAAAGAAAGGTGATTAGGGGTTGGGCGATGCGCAATATTG
>JABUQX010033680.1:32500-40053 GCA_015478945.1 Trachelipus rathkii
TGAACAAAATGGACAAATTTATCAAATTTAAAAAGTTGAGGTCTAATATAAAGACTCGCATTACTAAAATAGTAAATAAATTGAATGAATTAAAAACTAATGACAGTTTGGGTATTATTTTTTGCAAATCTCAAATAAATGAAATAAATAATTTGATGTTAAAAATCAAAGAAATTGATGAAAGCATGATTGATGTTTTGATGGAATCTGAGCTTGAAGGCCTAAATATGGACTCTGAAATAGAAAGTCAAAGTGATTATTATTTAGAATTAGAAATTAAATTAAGTGTTTTTAATGAATTTATTTTAAGTAAAGAGACTGTTAAAACAGAACCTAATATTTCTGATAGTTTTGTGGAAGCCTTAAATAACATTGATCACACTACTAATGTAAAATTGCCCACAATGAGTTGTTCTATTTTTGATGGAAATTTAAATAAAATTAGTTTTCAAGTTTTTTTAAATCAGTTTATGAATATTGTTGGAAATAACCCTAAACTTAATGATTCTGTTAAATTTATGTACCTTTTAAGTTATTTGAAGGACTATCCTTTAAGTATTGTCTCACATTTATCAATCATACCTGAACATTATAAAGTAGCATTGGAATTGTTGAAAGCTGAATATTTGGATGTAACAACTATAACAAATGACTTGTTTGCCTCTTTGATAGCTATTAATATAGAATCCAAATATGATAAAGATTTTTTATCCTTAAAAAATGCATTAAATAAAATCAGGGCTATTATTTACGATCTTAAAGTGCATAAATTGGATTTTACAATCTCAAAGAGTCCAGGCTGTTGTTTGTTGTCACATATAGTAGTAAAAAAGCTACCTAAAGTATTTTTGAAGGACCTGATAAGAAAAGTAGGGCACAATTATCCTGATATTAATGAAATTCTTGACAATTATCAGGATATAGTTAAAACCTTAATTAGTACTAGTTCTTCCTCAGAAAGAACAGTAAGTGCCAAACTCAAAAGCAAAAATACACTTGTTACTACTCAAAAAGAAAAAACATCTCAAAATAATGCTACAAGTAAACAACATACTTTGGCAAATTTTCAAACCTCGAGTAAAGTAAAAGAGATTGAAAAAAAGTGTAAATTATGTTCTGGGCCTCATTCTTTAGGACTTTGTCCTGTGTATAACAATTTTGAAGGTCGAATTAATAGAGTTAAAGAGTTGGGGTTATGCGAAAAGTGTGCTGGCAATCATCCACAAGCACAATGTTTTGGTAATAATAATAAAATGAGGTTTCCGTGTAAATGTGGAAGTAGATCACACATACAACCATTGTGTAATGTTAATAATAGTGAGGTGGTAAATACAACGACCAATCATTGCATAACTTTTCATCAAAGTTTAGAGAATGAATATATTCCGCCTACCACTTCTTTAAATATGGTTTTCAATGGTAAAGAAAAAACTTTCAGATGTTTGATAGACACAGCTTCTAGTAGGTCTTATTTATCAAGAGAAGCTGCTGAAAAGCTAATATCTAATATAAATAGTCTTCCTATAATAGAATATGAAGTTCAAACTTTCATTGGTTCTAAAATTAAAAGGTTTCATCAAACATTGATTGGTGTAAGAGTATTCAAAAGAATAGTTTTCATTCCTTTTCTAATAGATGATGAATTAAATATAAATTATAAAGTAGATGGCATTCCTGATGTTATTAAAAATATGAAACTTAATGGTTTAAATTTTGCAGATAGTAATTTTAATGATTCACATGTAAATAGTCATATTAAAGTAGATGTTTTACTTGGTATAGAAATTATAGACTTGTTTCCATCCTTTCAGACTGTACCTTTTGCAAGTGGTCATTGTTTACATATTGGCAATAATAAATTAATTCCAATAGGTAATATTTATAATTTTTTAAGTAGAGAACAAATTGTACGTTTGGTTGAAGCCAGAAAAAGTAAAAAAGTTAATAATTTCATAACTCAGTCAAAAGTTGAAGCAAATAATGCTATAATTCATATAAATGATTCTGAATGTAATAACAGGAGGCTAAATACACAAGTGTATTTTGTATTAGAACCATCCAAAAGTTATTTCAATCCCATTGAACAGTTTTTGGATTCTGATATTGACAATGGTTTGGAAAATCTGTTTAGCCTGGAATCATTGGGCATCAAGCAGAACGAAGAAATTCTGAACACTGTAGATAAATGTCAAGTGCAATTATTTAATCAGAATATGATTTTCAAAGACAACCATTATCATGTAAGCCTTCCTTGGTATGAAAACAAAATAGAATTAGTTCCTAATAATTTTAAAATATCTTTAAATATAGCAAATAGTGTGTTTAATAAATTAACTCAAAATAATTTAATAAGTAAATACAATAAGGTCTTTGAAGATCAATTGAATGATAGAATAATTGAAAAAGTAAATATAAATTTTAATGATGCTTCAGATATTAGTAAATATAAATTCATTCCTCATCGACCTATAATAAGGCAATCGGAACAAGTGACCACTAAAATAAGACCAGTTTTTAATTGTTCACTTAAAAGTAATAAAACTCTTCCATCTTTGAATGAAGCAGCTTACAGTGGTTATGACCTCATGAATTCACTTTTAAAGCTACTACTTGTGTTCAGAACGAATCGTACTGTTGTGATGAGCGATGTAAAACAGGCGTTTTTGATGATTAGGTTAAAAGATGAAGTGGACATGAATAGGTTCACTTTCTTGTGGTTTAATAACGGGCAACTAGAAGCTTATAGGTACCTTACTTTAATATTTGGGTTTACATCTTCCCCATTTATCTTGCATTATATAATGAAATATCATGCTTCTAAGTATCCACATGATAGATGTACTGAAATATTATCCTCAGGCTTCTATGTGGATAATTTAATATTTACAAGCATGCAAGAAGAAAGTGAGATAGTAGGTATATATCATCAATGTAAGAAACGAATGGAAGAAGGGGGTTTTATCTTGAGATCTGGAATAGCAACTCAGATGCTTTGCGTGTTAAGTTCAAGGAAGAAAACTCCTTTGTAGAGCATTCTAGTTGTTATGAAAAGATCTTGGGATATAGTTTCAATGTAGTGACTGACTGTGTGCATATCAATAAAGTAGAATATCTGGAGAGTATTTCAACCAAGCGTCAATTGTTGTCTGAGATTTCCAAGCTTTTCGACCCTCTCAACTTTGCTCTTCCTATTTTGGTTAGGGGTAAATTGTTGATGAGACAAGTGTGGCAGCATAATTTGGCTTGGGATGAAAGAGTGCCTGAAGAGATACTGAAAGAGTGGTATAAACTGCGCAATAACTGCGAACATCTGGATACGATTGCAATACCTAGGAGGGCTCTTTCTGAAGGGAATAAGTATGGCTTACATCTTTTTTGTGACAGTTCTGAAAGTGTTTATGGATTTGTATGTTATGGAGTGGATAATGATAATAAAAGCTCCTTTATATTTGCTAAAGCCAAGGTAGCTCCTGCCAATAGGCCTAGGGAGTTAAGTATCCCTTCCCTGGAGCTGATGGGGGTTATTTTGGCCTTGAAATGCTTACCTAATATTTTGGAAGCATATAGTAATATTTATTTTGAATTCATTAATATTGCTGTGGATTCACAAGTAGTTTTGAGCTGGTTAATGACCAGACAAACCAAAGTAAAATCTAAGTTTTTAAAAAATAGAATAAATGAAATGGATGGCTTAATTACTTCCATCAGTAAGAAGTACAAGGTAAATGTGTACTATAAATATGTAAATACAGCAGAAAATCCTGGTGATTTTTTAACTAGGGGTTTAACTTTGAAAAAGTTTAAAGAAATTTTTGCTCTGTGGTATCATGGTCCTGTTTGGATAACCAATGATTTAGACAATTGGCCCCAGTATCCTATGTTGAGTGTGCCACAAGAAGCTGTACCTCTATTAATGGTAAATGTAAATAGATTAGAAGGTACATGTAACGGTATTTTAGATTTAAGTAAATATTCATGCTATCGAAAAGTCTTAAGAATCACTGCCTGGATTTTTAAATGGCTTAGTAAAATTAAAGTAAATGTAGATTACCAGCAAAAGTCTGTAAGATATTGGCTTAAAATAAATCAACTTCAATCCTTTGCTAATGAAATTAATTTTTTAAATGAATATAAACAGAAGGTAAAAGTAACTTCCTTGAAAGACTCAGAAATTCCTCCCTTAGTTTTGAACTTGAATCTTTTCCTTGACGAAAAAGGCTATTTAAGAAGTAAGGGCAGGATTAATAAGGCTCTTCTTATTAGCTATGAACAAGCTAATCCCATATTAATGGGAAGAAATCATGGCTTTACATTGCTATTTATTAAATATGCCCATGAGCAAGTAAAGCACCTTGGCATTGGTACTACTCTTAATTACATCAGAAATCAAGGTGTGTGGATACCTAAGGGTAGAGCTGCAGTAAGATCTGTTTTATTAGAGTGCATTACATGCAAGAAGTACAATGCTCTTTCTTACAGGTACCCACGTTTCACTGACATACCTAGAACACACATGAATCTCATAAAACCTTACCAACACACAGGTATTGATTTCACCTCTCATGTATATGTCAAAAACAACACCTCAAAGTTAGAGAAAATGTATATCTTAATTTTCACTTGCTTAAACATCAGAGCTGTACACTTAGAACTAGTACCCTCTATGAACACCTCTGACTTTCTGTTAGCCTTTAAAAGGTTTTGTAACAAATTTAGTATACCATCGTACATCTATAGTGACAATGCTTTATATTTTAATAAAGGGTGCAATATAATAGAAGAGTCCTTTAATACTAATGCTTTCAAGGAGGAGTTTGATAAAAATCAGATCAAACATGTAAAAATTAACCTTTTTTCTCCATGGCAAGGTAGCCATTGGGAAAGGTTAATAAAAGTAATGAAACAGTGTCTGTATAAAGCTGTTGGAAAGAGTAAAGTGACCTATTTTGAACTTCTAACCACTCTGTCTGACATAGAAAATGCCATCAATTCCAGACCCCTAACCTATAGATCTGGTACCTCTGAGTTGGAGGCAATAACGCCCAATTGTTTTTTGAAAGTCATGTTTAATAGTAATTTAATATTTAAAAGTAATTTTGATATAGAATATCAGATGGGCAGTGCACCCAACAAGGAGGTACTAGATTCTACCCTCATAAAACAAAATGAACTCTATGAAGAGTTCAGGTGTTTGTGGCATGAGGAATATCTCCTAAGTCTCCGGGAACGGTCTAGACACTTGTTTCAGGGTATTTGGGAAGATAAAGTAAAAATAGGTGATGTGGTGCTAATAAAGGACATCAATAAACCACGCCCATTTTGGAAATTAGGTAGAGTGTTGGATGTTATAATTGGTAACGATAATAACATCAGATCAGTCAAATTAAAAACAGGTTCTGGTGAAGTAGGATTGCATTCCATCAGCAACCTTTACCCCCTCGAATTAAATACAGGAGGTGGTAGTTTGCATAAAGTATCAAATGTAACACCTGTACATACAACACCTGTACAGGATGACAACAGCAACAGACCTGGTACTTCTGGTAGTAACAATTAATAATAAAGCCAATAATAAAAGACCTATGAGAAAAGCTGCTCTTAAACAGAGGCAGTTTATGCAATCCAATTTAGCTGATCTATAAATTAAATTGCATAAATAAATTGGGTTTAGGGTAATATTAAGATTGGTTTAGGGTAATTTTAAGGTAGATTTAAGGTTTTAAGTCATCAAGAAAAAAGAACCAAAAAATATATATTTTTTAATAATTTAATAAACAATGAAAAAATTATTATATTAAAGGAAACGCAAGCACACAGCTTAAGTAAACACAAAGGGTATTGTATTGCTTCTTTTTGAAGCAATCCTCTGCCCGGAGTGTGTGAAAAATTATTCATGAAATTGTACATTTTTCGTCATTAAATATTAAACCACAGTAAAAATAAATCACAGTAAAATTTCGACTTAAATATTGCAGTAATATTCATCCGCCAGGTCACATGACACCAACGCGGTCAGTATATGAATTTCCAGTATAAAATTTTTCCAGTATTTGAACAGTATGCCGTTCTTACGTACTTAGTCAACACGTATTGTGTATTGTGTACTCCGTCAGTATTCTGCTAGTAACTTGTCAGTATAGAACTAGTATTGTGTATTATGTATTTAAAATACACTCCGTTTAGTAACTTAAAGTGAAAGATAAACAATAAGTGTCCTTTTCTTTTTATTAATGTTAATTAAATTGATCACGGCAGTTTTCAATAAGTTATGCCACTTCGATCACAGCTTCTTTAAGACGGTTAAAGTTAACTTGTATAAAGTTTAAGTTAATTAAAGTAAGGATTAACGAGTCCTTTAAAATGAGAGGAAACCCTTTCAAAAACCTTTGGAAATTCCTATCCGTAATAATAAATCATCATCTTGTCATAATAACTGTCTTAATTAATGATAATTTAAGTAATTGTTCTCCAAAAGAGTATTTAGGAAGGCCTTCCAATCGTGTACTCTAATAACTCTAATAAACTTCGGAAATCGTCAACCGGAAGAACAATTATTAAAGGTAAATATAGTTCTCTATTTTAAATATTATAGTACTTTAGTGTAAAAAAACTAAAAATAGTCTGGTGGCGTCAAGAGCCTCTTCTATCGAAAATTATGCAAAAATATAATTTTTGATATATTTGAAAGGGTTTGCGATCTATGCGATCGCTTTACTTAATTTAAAAAGGTTACTTCAAAGCCTTAGACATTGAAAATTTTGTTATTAAATATTATAATGTGTATATATATATTATATATATTAAGAATTATATATATATATATATATAGTATAATATATATTATATTAATATTCATATATATTTATATATATAAATATATAAAAAAATATATTATATATATATTTATTATATATATATATATATATATATATATATATATATATATATATATATATATATATATATATATATATATTATCACGTACAATAATATATAAAGTACACGATAGGAATAAGAAAAATCCCCATCATTTTATTATTGATCACAGAATATTTCAGCATGAAATAATAAATGGCCCAACTGCCAAATCACATTCAATATAAATTTCTATTTGAAAGATCAAATGATTCGCATTTTGAGTTATATCAATGTGATGGATTTAAAGGATGAAAATCCTTTTCAAAAATGGAACCGAAATAAAAAAAAATGGAAAAGAAAAAGAAAAAAAGAAGAAAAAGAATATTTAAAGTGATTTTCCATTTTGGAAAATGGAGGATGATAGTCAAGTATAAATAATCTAGTATTTACTCACTTGCTTTTCTGATTTTACTTCATTAAATATTACATATATATATATATATATATATATATATATATATACTATATATATATATATATATATATATATATATATATATGATTATATATATATATTATAGTATATATATATATATAATATATTATATTATATATTATACATATACTATATATATATTATATATATATATATGATATATATATATACTATATATTATATTATATATATAGGGAA
>JABUQX010033681.1:0-27500 GCA_015478945.1 Trachelipus rathkii
ATAAACGGGATAGCTATCCGTAGTGTTTTACGGGTCATTACATAGAGTGCAGAGTAGAGATTTTTGTAAAATATGATGATGTAAATATTATTTAGTATTATCTAACGTTATAGATAAATACATACACACTATAAACCCTCACTCTAACTTTGAATAGTTGATCTGATAATAGACGTAGTATGTCCAGATATAACGATATATGTAGGGTGACAAACAGTCTTCCTTATATGTTGAATTATATACTGCAATATCTATAATTGTAGGAGTATCATAATACTCTAATACCTAAATATACATTGCTTATGGTGGCAATAGGTAGCTATTGATTGTTAGTTTATAATTAAGTACCTCTAGTGAGGTATAGTTTGATAAATCATATCTAGTAGTGATTAATAGAAATTACTATATCGTCCTAATTTGTGCCATTATTTTTATATATATGACTGTTGATGTGAGTATTTACTCTGGACACTATACTAGTGTGAAATATAATTTCATATATATATAATGCATCTTTGTATAAAAGCTACAATTCGTTTTAGAAGCGGTTTTATCACTAATGATGAGGATTTTATTGTGCGTCCTTCAGAATTTTTGTTAAGGCACGCCTCTCTATCTTGGGTAGTGATCCACTTTGATAACGAAGCGAATAATTCTACTATCCGAGATGTAACCAGTACTAGGTAACTAGCTAGGATGAATTATTGTATTATTAGGTGATGTGAGTTTAAAGAATGGAACAAGGAAGTTGATAATGAAATAAGGAGTTCAACCTGAATCTCAGAAACATTAATTACAAATACTCATGAGTCTTATGGATTACACTAAAAAAAAGAAACGTAAAAAACTCAGTTGATTTAAAAAATTGCAATACGAATGCAACATTACATGTGTGATTATTGTTGAGGCGCAGCTACCTCTACTCCAGATCTTATGAGCCCTGGGTGAGTAGGTTTAATCACAAATATGAGACTCATGGGTATTTAGATTTATTAATATTATTATTATTGATACTATTATTCATTTTATATGTGCATTATATTCATTTTATTTCATTATTTTAGTATATCAGGCTTGTATATAGGGATGATTTTTCTTCAAGAAATTGTAACTTTGAATTTCTCTCTAGACCTAACATAATATAAATATCAAGAACTGAAGCTCTTCTATAAGGAGAGATGGTGGCGATCAGGTCAGTAAAACTTTGCCTTATATTTACTATATGGCATTCCATGACTTTGACATTTCCTCGTAGATTACTTAAAATCTATACTTATTTGAATTTATGAAAATTACTCTTGTGCGATATAGGTTGGAAGAAATTATGCTGCTCTGCTGGCAGTACGTAGCTTGTGTATCCTATGCGAAGAATAACACGCCACGGATTGCTAAATACTCATATATAGCCCTTCATCACCATGAAGCGGATGACGTCTACGTGCTTTTTGCAACTACTTGCGCTCGTGTGTGAGACTAGAATTAATATAGGAGACGTTTGTGAGAAAGATCATTACAGGATATGCTGACCTGATACATTTACTAGTTAGATATTCCATACGCACGTAAAGTCAGTTATATCTCGATACGTGCGGCTTCAGAAGATACTTCGATGAACAGCGCTTCGCTGTCGAGCGACTAGAGGCAGGATGAGGCACAGTTGCGCTCTAGCCGATAATGTCAGGCATCACGTGTGCTGAAGCTCACCACTGTTATCGATACGCAATTCAGTGTGTAGCCATAGCTCACAAGTCCCAGATGTTTTAGGGACCAGTATCTCAGTAATGTGAGCGGTGTTGTTACACTATGTCCGTGCGGCGACAGAGTTGAATAGATCGGAGAGGGTATCATAAATGCCGAGAATGTACTGCCCTGTTAGTGCTCGCGTGCGCCTGATAGAGATATCTCGTACCCTAGGTGAAAACTGATGGAACACGCTATTCGCCTGTTCAGAAGTCTTTCTGTGTCTCAGAATTCCTCTGAGATGTCTCGTTAGAATACGATCGATACAACTGCAGCGGAAGAATTTTGTCTTAGTCACTATTCTAGTATAACTTTTTATTATAAGGGATTACTAATATATCGTAGGGATCATAAATAGATTACATATAAGTTATACAAGAGAACTATGGATCGGATCTTTCGGGCAAATGCAGGCATTAGGGCGATACTGTAAACGAGACTTGCGATAATGTTCTCAGTTGAGCCAGACAGCTGAAAACATCTATGAAGATTCTATTTACAAATATGTACAGTAGCAGCTAAAAATTTCACTACTATCTGGACTTGGTACGTGGGAATATTACGCCAAATTGAGATGCACCGAGGATATATAAGCGTTAACATGTTGGAAAACAAGATCAAGGCCTATCAGGTTTCAACTCCTCTGTCTGCAATTATGAATTCCTCGGATGCCATTATTGAAGTGAATCAGGGTGGAATCGCGGCAACGTTTCAAAGAGGTATGATGATGGCTCTGTCAGGTATACCTTGGGATGAGGTTATGGCATATATTGATGACATAATCATCAGGTCCCGGGATTTTGAGCAACATATTCAATCTTTAGAAAAAGTTTTAATAGCCTTGGATGCAAATGGTTTTAAACTCAAGCCAAGCAAGACCAGGTTATGTAGAGAGTCTGTTGATTTTCTCGGTCATCGGATAAATCATCAGGGACTTCTTTCTCTGCAGAAGAATTTGGCTGGTGTAATGGATTTTCCTATCCCAACCACGGTTAAGCAGATGAGACAATTTCTTGGGTTGGTCAATTTTTATAGGCGCCATATTCCTCACTGCTCATCCATTGCCAAACCATTGTCTTGTCAGACTGGTGGTCGAGTGGTCAGATGGACACCTGATTGTCAGGAAGCGTTTGAGAAATTGAAATCATCACTGGTCAGTCCTACATTGTTGGCTTTTCCCAATTATAATGTCGATGCCCCTCCATTAGAGTTATATGTGGATGCGTCCGATATTGGAGCTGGGGCAGTGTTGTCGCAACAACAGGGAGAAGATAATCATCCCATTGCCTTCATTTTGATGACTTTTTCTGAGGCACAGAAGAGATATTCAACGGTAGAACGTGAATTAGCTGCTCTCAGATGGGCTGTGAAGGCGTTACGTCCCTTTTTATGTAATGAGAAGGAATTCATCATATATAGTGATCATGAGCCGTTGCAATATTTGCATAATATGTCGTCTGCAGATGGGCGTATTGCCCGTACTCTTGACGAACTCTCAGAGTACAATTTTCAAGTTCGTCATATTAGTGGTAAGAAAAATATTCTGGCAGATGCGTTGTTCGTCTGCAGATGGGCGTATTGCCCGTACTCTTGACGAACTCTCAGAGTACAATTTTCAAGTTCGTCATATTAGTGGTAAGAAAAATATTCTGGCAGATGCGTTGTCTCGGTCACCTGTCCCAGTGGAGGAGGCAGCTGATGATGGAGTAACACACGAAGGATGTTTCAATGAGAATTATATTCCTCCAGGATTTAAGCAGTTGCTCATTCCAGGAGGAGGAGACTCGCTTTTTAGATGCTTTGCATTTTGGCTGGAGGGCTCTGAGGATTCTCATATTGAAGTAAGAGAGAAAGTGGCCGCGGAATTATTAAAAGATCCAAAGAAATATAATCTTCAAGGGAGAAATATTCTTAAGCAGTTGCGCTCGTTATCCCACCCTGGGCAAGTACCAATCCCAGAGTTAATTCAAGTATTTGCAAATTTAATCAAGTGTAGGGTAATGGTTTACTACACGAGTGCTAAACCTATGATATATGGTGGAAATTTCTCTGACACCTGTCACTTATCTTGTGTGTCAGGGATACATTATAATTTATTAATTCCTGATAACCAATATTCAGAGGGACATAGTGTCCAAATAAACTTAATTAAGGTCGCCACTAGTACACCTAATACACGTACACATGTTTCTTTAATACAAAATTCTAGTATAGATATTGAAACAATTAAGAAAGAGCAAAGGACAGATAAGGTTCTGAAGACATTATCTAGAGTCGTTCGTGATGATTTACCTACTTTAGGCTGGCCTAACGTTCATTAATATATTCATAATTTATGAAGACACAAGATATGATTTGTTCACACGATGGCATTTTATATTTGCCTGTGCACCGGGATGAAGAAAAATTCGTCATTTTCCCCGTTTTATCTTCTTTTTTCCTGTGTGACCCAATATCATGTGGACTATGGCCACATAGGGGAGCGAAGATACAGTCTTAAGTGGTGGGTCGGCTTAGGTGTGTGGATGATTTTTGGGATCCGCGCTGGGTTGTGCCCACGCAGTTAGGGTGGGGGGTGTAGAGTGTGTGGTGAGAGAGATGTGCGCGCGTGAGTGTGAGAGTGTGGTGCGCGAGAGACGGTGGTGCGCAGAAGTGAGGTTGCTGGGGGGCGAGAGAAGCGCGCGCGCGCGGGGGGATGTGTGAGTGGAGATGGATAATGTGGGCCAGTGGGTTTGGGTGCGTGGGGTGGCGAGTGAGGGTGACGGTGGGTGGTGTGTGAGCGTATAGGGGGTGTGTGTTGCGCGCTGCGGAGTGCGAGCGCTCGCACTACCTGGGGAAAAATCACTGGTGTACGTTTTGAGTCGCTACTCGCCGAGCGCTATTTTCTATTTCGAAAATTCCGTCTGTCGGATGGCGTTCGTCCTTCTAGAGCAACTCAAAACAATTTTGTCAATCCTCAGTGGCAGAGATGCCTTTTTTAATATATAAAATCTTTCTTTCTACCAATATTTATTCCGGCAGTCGCCGCTTTTCGTGATCGACGGTTTGAGTTCATTGGTGAACCTTTAAGATTGTGTAGAATGATATTTTGGCCATCACACCACGTGGTAATCCTCAGCCACATGCACACTCAATGTGCAATGGGTCACTGGAGCGAATGTCAATAGGCACCCTGTTACAATTATTTTGCGTTCTTGGCCCAAGATAATCCATCTTCATGGGATGATCAGTTGCCTCAAGCGGTTATTTTATACAATCATACATGGCATTCGGCTATCAATGCTACACCTTCGGATATTCTCTTGAAACATGCCCACTCATATAAACATAATCCGTGTCATCAGCAGTTTTGGCGTGATCCGTCCAAGCATTTTTCCCCTTATAAAATTGGAGAGAAAGTGGCTTATAAGACACATATGCCAGGTAATCTGGTTATTAATAAATTTAAAACACGTTATGTAGGTCCTTTTATTATTCGCCAAGCTCACGGAAATAATACTTAACTTATATAATCATCTAGAGTTAATAATCCCAATCATCTCCAAATCCACGGCTCACTAATTCTCAGCTTCGACATAGGAGGTGTGAGTTCCTAATTATTTAACAAAATAATTACCCCATTTTAAGAAATTATTTGCCAAGGAATTCCCTGCGGTAGAAGAAATGGTCGATGAGTTACCTGCTGAGAGATAGTCGAGGATAAAACTCGAGAGGTGGATGACCCTGTTTTTGGGGATTCTGAGGATGATGAGGATTTTCTTGGTTTTGAAATTAATTCTCCTTTATCAATCGGTGAATATGCTCAACTAAGTATTCCCACTGAGTTAGATTCTTCAATAAATGATGGTAATGGATTACACATAGAACACATCACCTATTCTTCCCCACTTACACTTGTAAATGCATCTTCTTCTCGGGTTATAAATAGTCCTTCTAATGGGTTATACATGGACGATCCTCTGGTGGAGGATGGTATCTCATTGAATTCCGGGGCCCCAACTGGTTGTGTTGATGGTTTGGAGATGTCGGAGTCTATGTCTGAGATCTATCCTTCTCCTGTTCCAAGTCGTCGTATGTCCTCTGACTATGCCTTCTTAAGGTTCCTTTGTCGAACTGAGAGTAAGGCAGAAAAAACCCTTAGTGACACTTCTATGATAAGTAATCAGGTGATGGAATCACCTGTCGAGTCAAATCTGGGTAGTTTTGAGGGTTTTCCAGATAATATAGTACATATTCTGCAGTCAGAGTCTTCTGATTATGACCTTGGTTTTCCTGATGAGGGGATGTCAGTCATCAGTGAAGCAAGTGACATGGGAACCTGCACTATTGATGAATTCATTGAAGATTCATATATCATATCCCCTAATTTATTCATTCAGACAAAGTGTGAAGATACCAAAGTTACAGACTCTATTGTAGATTCAATAGGGCCAAGAACTAGGTCAAAAGGACCTGTGCCTGAAGTAGACTATATTATTATGAAAGGAATTTTAGAATATTCTAGGAGAAAATAATTGTTTAAACAATATATTTTTTCATGTTCAGCAGCTTTAAAATATCTAGCTCTTAATTTTCATAACCATTTCTATTAATTAGTAATTTATTGACTCAATTTCGCATGTATATTCTTTAGTTTTGTATTTAAGTTCTCACATGCATACTAATGTTTTAACTCTAATATGCTTTTTTCTTCTTTATCAAATTCAGTGAATGAAGATAGAAACTTATATTTCTTTGGTGTGGCATTTAATGAATATTTATTCAATGTATTGGTCTTAAATATATGTACTAATTGATTTGTTCCAGCAGTTTCCTGAGATTCTACTAGATATTATGTATTTATTTATTTTTTATGTAACGTCTGTCATTACATATTACTACAAATATATTATTGATTTTTTCAGGTTGTGGTTGTCAGGGAGTCCTGTATCCGGTGATGCCGTTACCGTTTGGAGAGATGTTTCCAACAATGGACCTTGGGAAGGACACAGGCAGATATGTTCTTGATCTGGAAAAAATGTGATGTCAAAAATGACAGACCGATCGGGATAGTCAATACGTACCCGCATAAGGGTTAATAAAATAAATGACATGCAATGTATACATTATATGATAAAAATAAAATTACTTGTAATATTTAAAGTATTGAAATAATCAGGTTGGTCGAACTTTACAATTTAAAAATATTCATCACTTATGTAATCCTATCATGAACGACAATTAATTGTAAAATAAGTTACACTCTGTCCCTTGTGTTCAATTTTAGTTTTTTCCTCCTGGTGCGGTAATTGCCGGGACAGTGATTTCTTGCTGTTTACTCATTCCTATTACATTTAAATTTTGTCCTGTAAATCTTGACTAATAGTGGAAATTAAGCATGATAATTCACGACGTTGTCAACCCCGCCGTTCTAAAATAAACGTATTTTTCTGTTACTATTATTATATATTTTTTTGTAATTATGTTAATTCGGGTGATGAACCAACTGTTCTCTCGTTCCACTTGTGTGTGCATAGTGGTTTGCTCGTTTTTGCAAGAAAATTAACATCTTTCCTTGGTGACGGATTGATGAAATAAGAATTGTGATTCATTCCCCAATAAATTAAGGAAGTAATTCATATCCAGTAATGAAAGAGGTGAAAGTAAAATTTTCATTTCTGTTTATTTGTTTTTATTTATCCATTTTTAATAGTAATTTTCACTGTTGGGATTAGAATTACTTATTAACCTATATAATATTCTTCCATCAGATTTAGTATTGATAAATAGTACTGTTTCATTATTTTTTTTTGTTGTTCTGACTGATACAAAATCAATCCACATTAATCAAATTCTGGAGTTAAATAGTCAGACAGTCAGACAGTTAATTCAAAGGCTCATACAGGAACATCCCCGCTCCGCTTCAGGGTAGGTGTTCATTTCAATTAATCAATAATTTTTTTAAATGGTCACATTAAATAAAATAACTTACACTGAGATTTTTCTCAGGGATCAAATTTAGGAGCCAAATATCTCTTGGTCAACTTTATGAGACAACATCATCTATGTTTATATAGTCTGGAAGTGAATCCATCAGTATTCATTAAACATTCATATTCCTTGTGACAGCTCTTATATAATCAAAGTCATACACAAGAATACGAGAGCAGGATTCATCACTCATACATTAGTTGAGTATACTATTAATGGTGTAAATATAAAGATAACTATTATCATCATTATTACCAATTATCATTATTACTCCCATAACTTTCATTTTAAATTTATTTAATAATTTTTCATCATATATGCGTGAATGTTAATTTATATTCTTTTATTTTATTATATAAATGATTGTAGAAGAAAATAGCATACCTTACCAGCGAACATTGCAAACTTCACAAATCAGGAAATTAGATTTACTCAGCTTGATATAATTTGTATTGACACAATTTTTGAGACTGTGCTTTGGTATTTTCATGCAGGTCAATTATTTTGTTACTTTATTTAAATAGTCATATGAGTATTACTTTTCACAAAATCGAGCTCTATCCTTCTATGTTTGTCGTGCATGTGCTGACAGATAGATAATAATATCTGGTAGCATATGTAGTTTCATTCATAAAGGGAAGAGTTGTAAATATCCCTTTTGTTAATACATGTATATACGCTTTGGTGCAGAGTTTCCTTTGTAGCTTGTGTCCTGAGTTTTTCTTTAGTTTGAGAATTGTTTTACTTATATAATTTGCTTATTACTTGATTGGCTTATTTAATTCTGTTTGCTGTGCGCTGCTGTTCCTTTTCTACTTTTCTTTCTCCTCTGATGCACATATTCGCTTTTGCAGTCTATTTAAATCCGTCAGTGTACAGGCCAAGATATTCAGCACCGGCGGAGGACGCAGAGAGGTCCTCAACACAAACCTGAGATCGGGTTACGTTGCATTGCATAACATAAATTATATTTCGTTGTGGTGTCTGATCCACACGCTTGTCTTCTTATGGGAGCTGTTGAGTTAGTTATTTCTTTCTGTCTTTTCATCCGGTTCCTTAGGAAATTGCAAGTCGCATCGTTCACCATAACAATACAATTCCTACACATATAGTTGAACTAACACAGAAATTACAAAATACATATAAAGAATGGACACCCGCAAACCTTCATGAGGCTTTTGACCTGGATTCCACCGATCTAACTCAAGAACAAAAAGACCAACTCATCATCCAATTATTGCTCAAATATCCGTCAGCACTGAGTCTGGGTGATGCAGACGTAGGATGCACTTCCATCTCTCACAAGCATTCTAATCAGAAAACAATGATTGACGATACCAAGTGTTGTGAACCGGTTAGAGACTGGCAGGGTCCAATTCTGTGTATCGAGGTCCGAAAGAAGTTTCGTCATCGAAAACTGGAAGCTGATGGTATCTTCGTACTCAATCTCATTCTCCCCCTTATTCAGCACCCAGTTAGTTCTCTCATTTTAGAAACACGATTGGACCATAGCAGTCTCTTTGCACTTGACTTCAGAAAATTAAATCTCCTTGTTACCAACACACACAGCGCGCATTCTTTCTCCTATACCTAATTAACAGATATCACTATTCTAGTCTCCCAAGGTCAAACAATATTTTTCAACAGCATTGACGCTAATAAAAGGTTAATAATCACCAATAGAATAATGGACGCGACGACAGCGTCATGGAAAAGACTTGCGTTTTTCTACACCTAATTATTCCGCATTGGATATTCTTAAGAATGCCCTCTCTGGCGCTGAATGAAATGGCAGTCTCCAGCTACCTTCTCAAGAGAGCCACTGAATTCTTGCACTAAGTCAACATCTCTGAGGGAAGTTAGGGTCTATTTCTTGATGATCGTATTAATAGTCAGTGACACTTTTGAAAAGCATTTATCCAACTTGGAAGAAGTCCTTGTGGCATTCATGGTGAACGGATTTAAATTAAAACCATCGAAAACTTAGTTTTACTCAGAAGAAGTGTAAATTTCTGGGACTATGATTTCTAAATGAGGGTGCTGATTCCTCCTATTAGAAAGATTTACATAGAATAGAGATTTCCAGTAACCCAAACAACTGGTCCGGCAGGCTTAGACTATTATGGGTTCACGTCCAACTTTTACCGCCCCGACATACTCCCCTAATTGCTCGGTGATTAGCACCAAATATAGTTTACTATTGTTATAGGTCAAGTAACTTGTCAATTGCGACTGAACAGTGCCAGCAGCCTTTGCATACTATACTTACCTCTGAACCACACCACCTTTGTTTTAGTTATCTTCTCCGGATCCAGCTCAGAGCCTAGCTATGCAGAACCACCTCTCTTATTATATACTGATGCACATTCTGGAGTTCAGGTGCTGGAGGCTGACCTTAAGCCATGGTACCAGAAAAGATAAAGAAAACGCCAATTGCCTTCATTTTACGGTCTCTTTTCCAAAAAAGCACAACGCAAATACAGTACTATACAGAAGAGGGGAAGTAGCCGCCTATACGGTGGGCTATAAGATTCGCTAAAAACCTTTTCCTTTATATAAATGCAAAGTATAAAATATTTCTACAGATCATATTCAACACTATTTTTTGTTCCTTCAGAACATGCACTCCTTACTAATTACCCTAAGAGTCGCCAGGACTTTAAAGAAGTAATTTAAATGACGCTGGAATTTATGAATTATTGTTTTTGCCCGGTAAGTGAAAATTTATTGCATGCCCATCTTTCGTCCTATGTATCCACCATTAATGAAACTAAATATTGGAAAAGCTATGGAAACTAGTTATCTTTCCAACGAAATCAAGATGGATTAACTGAAATTGTCTTACCTCTCAATGCCTGTGGAGGAGATCACTGTTCAGTGTTTTTTCTCACTCTTTGAAGTATGACAATATTGGAACAACATTTATGAATTAATCGAGTAGATAATTGTGGAATGAATTGATAGCAACAATGTGAAACTTATCATTTACCAACTGGTAAGAATGCAAGAGACCTACTTAAACAATTACAACTAACTAGATATCCAGGACAAATTCCCTTTATTCATAGCATTCAAGCCTATGCTAAATTGCGACAGATAAAAGTATTGGTTTATTTTAATAAAAATCACCCTTTACAGTTTGGATTTCCTGATAGCAAAAGGAGTCTGCTATTTGTTTTGTCGCGGTTGGTGTACTCACTTTAACGCACTTATTCCAACGGAATATAAATTGCCTGAGTCAGCTACCAAGTTTTTGGAAGCATATCCTCGTCCAACTCCAATTGAGCCTTGTTATTATCGGTCATTCATGCATTAGAACCGGAGTCTCTGAATGAGAATGATATAGCGGACGATACTATTAACCTTGTGCAGAAACTATTTAACTCTGGTGGGGAGGAGTTGAATGGTGAAGCAGATGGTAATAAAATACCTAACACAATTATTTCCTTGAAAAAACTTTTCTATGATCATCAATACTCAAGATACTGTAGAGATATTAATGTCTCAAATCATTGATTGTCAGAAAAATGACCCCCTATTGAGGCGTTTGAAAAGAGCCTTACAAAATAATCATCCTTTTCGAGGTCCCCTTAAACTATTTCGTTATTCTCTAAATTCTTTATCACTCTTAGATGATCAATTGATACATCGTAATCGAAATGATCATTACAATTATGTGGTATCTTTTATTTTTGCAGTGCAGGTTGCTGTGATCAACCATTATGAGTTTGCCCATATAGGACAGCGAAAATTATATGCGTTATTAGAGAACCTTGTATGGCACCCCAGATTAAGAGGAATTTGTAAAGATGTTTCTATGTCGTGTCACACTGAAATAGTGGTTAATGCACCTTTCTAGAAACATGCCATCCCAAAATTAAAAGATTAACACTAGCATATCTCCTTTGAATTGACAGCTCGCCCGGATCTTGGTTAATTAACAAGATCTCGTACACAGGGAATTAACTATGCATTCATTATTTTATTAGACCACTACAGCAAATGGCTGTCTCTCGTCGATAGTGCCCAATTAAAAGTAACATGACAGCTCTAGTAACCGCTCTCTCGCCTAATAAAAGTATAATCCTCTGATCTTTCCACTAATTCCTTCTATGATTACTAACCGACAATGTTGAGAATTTCGTGACCTTATTTCTCTTGAAGACTTTTTACGTTCATTGGACATTATATCATGTGTTTATTTATCTACACCTCCCTAGTACACCCTTCATCCAATGTGGTATTGTTTGAGCGACTCAAACCGAACATTTCTACAATATTTGCGGGTATTCTTTACAAGCATCCTGCCTAGAATGGGACTCTCCCTTTTCCCCATGTAATTCTACACACACACCTCATAATATTCAAAAACACTCTGAAACTGGTTAAAGACTCCATGCCGAAGTATTAATATCGGGAGGGCTCATGACACTCGTCCAAAGTTCCTTGGTAAAGATTTTCGCAATACTGGGCCATTAAAGGTCAATTAAGAAATAAGTTTTCTAAGCATACGTTATTGCACGCAATTGGTCAGATAAAAAATTCGCTTACCAAGGATCTTACTATCAATAAGGTCAAAAGAAAAGGTACCAATGGTCTCCTTAAATAGTTATAGCACATGTTCAATTCTAATGACGTCCACATTACCGGTTGGATCAGCGATGACTACTCAAAACGAATAATATCGAGTTGCACCATCGTGCATTGACAACGATGGATTTCACCACCTCCTTGTATTTTACAAAGAACACCTTATTTATAAAATTATTTAACGTCTATAAATTTTGGAGGTAGACCCTTCGGAAGAAGTCGCTGATTGAACCAATCACAGCTCTCCGGACACGACCCAACTACCCAAGCAATAATATTTTGACGTGATTTCTGAGCATTGATATGACTTTTGGATTTCAGAATCCCGACGTCCGGATCTTTTTAATGATGTTGGTTTTATCATTTACATTCAATTAGCGTTACTAATTAGCTAAATTTCAATTCACATATACAATACTCTCTTTAGCATAACGAAATGACCATGATGTGACATTCCCAATTGGTATCAGCTGGATGATGTTGTTAGAACATCAGTCCTCATGATCAAATGAGTGATATATCATCTTATTATTTGGGAAACTATTCATTTACTTCTCTTCCCTGAACATCTCTACCACTTAGTCCTCTTTGATAGAGAATTCTCCAAATGTAACAAATATATCTGCAGAGTTAATCCACAACTCTTTTTACATATATTATACTTCCTTTAATTATAAACAGATAACAGTGAGAAGTACCTCCGGTACCCTGCAGAACAAATAACGGAGGTTTTCTTTGGAAGACCGGTGTGTTCCAAGAGACAGTATTACCTGAATCTTCCTTGTGTAAACAAATGTACTAAAACTCCCACGCCGTCTCTAGCGCGAGAAGCTCAATTGGCCTATAATTAATATTCTCACCTGGTTGCGACGAAGAATTTTGAAACGCATCCACTCCTTACTGTGAACAAGACTATTAAAAGAATTTTTAGCAATTGGAGATAATTCTCCGGTAGCCATTCCCAGATTGGGCACGAACTATCTTTCAGTAGTAAAAAGAAGTAGTGCACTGGGCGCCTGAAGCAATAACTGTGTCACTTCCTGCGAGTGGATACAGTGAATCAATAGAAGAAGTTGACTTTTCAGAGCCTGTGGCTGCACGTACTCGAAAGAGATCAACAATAATAGAGGTAGATGAACCTTGGGTACAAAATCGTATAGAGTTTATACCTTTGTTGCATAATTCGGGTTCATAAAGTGTTAGTTTGTATCCCAATTGATTAGTTGGTTAATAGAATGCAAAAGTTATATGTATAATTGATATGTATAGGAAACTGCTTAACTTGTTATTAGGTTAGCATTAGCAATATTTATGTGTGGCCTATTTTTTTTGTAAATTTAATTATTTTTAATAAATATTCTCTTTATTTGTCTTTTTATTTTTATTTTTGTAAAATTTTTTTATGAATCTAGCACTTTAAGCAGAATTAAATAAATACTTACATATTAATAAAGCTAGTAAAAGCAGTGGAAAGTATCATCAACGTGAGAAAATTGTAATAATAGCAAAACAGGATACGAATGTGAAAATGAATACAGAATGAAGACACAAAATTAGCTATGTATACATCAACTATGTGTACATCAACTATGTGTACATTAACTATGTGAACATCAACTATGTGTACATTAACAAATTACTATGTGAGCATCAACTATGTGAACCTTAACCAATACTGTGTAAGCACCACCTATACATCTCAGAAACATCTACCCTTAAAAAGGAGGAAAATTCTGAGATTAATACAACAAATTAACCCTTGGAATTGTACAATCTTGTTGTGTTGAGGTTTGTGGTTTTTGTTATTTGGTTGTGTTCTCGTTTTTGGTTGTTTTGTTCATTGGTTGTTGATGATGTTGCCCACATCCCCTCTCTATCCCGTTCCCATGTTACGTACGGTGGCGGAGGAACATGTAGAAAATTCTCTATCCGTTATGAGCTTTTGCTTTTTGGAATGCTTTCTGCTGATTATGTGTTTTTGTTTCTTTTCTTTTTCAGCAATATCTCATATCTAGGTATTTGTCATAAATATTGACCAACCGTGTGCGAGGAAGCACCTCTACAACACTAGCTGACTTTATTATTACCCATATTGGTTCTCTTACTTTTTGATAATACTGGTAATGTTACAATTTTGATGTTACAACATTGATGAAGGACGGAGAGAGAGGTCATATTTTAAATATCTCTTTTCTTTTATGGTAATTTTTAGGCTTGAATGGTTGTTACCTTTATTTGGTTGTTTGGCCGTCTTGGACCACTTCCTTTCCCCGATCAGTGGATTAAAACCTTAACGAATGTTAAGGTAGGACAGTATTTTAATTAGTTATTTAGTAGTTTGTCTGGTAGTTATTTAGTAATCATTTATTTATTAATAAGTAATGGTCTTTAATATTTTTTATTTTATCATGAAATTATTTCTTTGGAATTTAGCTACTTTGATGAAATTATTAATTTAACATTTAACACTAAATACACAATATACATTTATGTTAGATTATAATCTTTCATATTTGTATATACAGGTTTCTGGTTGGGGACCTTCATTTCATATCTGAATTTCTGGTTGGGGACCTTCATTTCATATCTGAATTTCCGGTTGGGGACATCTTTCCTACTGAAAAACCAGAAACACCTGTGTGAACTCTAGGCTGGGACCCCTTTCTTCCCAGTTATACATCCATCCAAGAAACTTGTGCTAATTTTGATTAGATATCATCTTCCCATGTTATGAAACCCATTTTTTTACACTAAGGTGACAAACATTAGGCCAGAACATAACAACTTAACTATTGTAATTACAATTGTATGGACATTTTTTTTTACATTTAAAGGTGTGGTGTAATAAATTATTTCTAGTTGAAGCTGTAAGAAACATTACCTTGCCTTGTAGGTTAGGGTAACCACTTACTCATAATTATACTATTTCTGTGTGTCCTTGCTGTTCATAATTGTAAAACCTATTAAGAGGGTTAGTGACACTCATTGAAGAAACTCCAAAACCTTACATGGTAATACTAGAACAAATTGTATTATAAATTAATCCGTGCATATACAATTATTGGTCTAAAACATTTTAGCGAAAGTGTTCTTATATAAAAGAGTGCAATTGTTAACAGATCTTTAAATTAAGTGTATCTTAATAAAGAGTAGACCAAAGCATTTCTGAAAACTTTATTTAAATTTATGTAAATTTTTTTTTCTATTTAATTATATTTATTTTAGTCTTAAGTGGGGTTAACATTCACAATTGGTGCCAATTGATTACAATAATTGGGATAAGACGATATAAGTTGTCTTACTTCTATCTCGGGTAGAAGACCCAGCACTGGTATTGTGGGTGGAAGACCCAGCACTGGTATTGTGGGTGGAAGACCCAGCACTATTATTGTGGGTAGAAGACCCAGCACTATTATGTATGGTATATGACAATTTTCCTAATGTATATATAATATATATATATATATATTATGTAGATAGATATATGTGAACATTTTTTTGTACATGTATTATTGCAATATTATTACTCTTTATCATGTGTAGATGATTATACCCTGTGTAATTAAAATTGTAAAACGAAACAAGATCCCTTTTTATACACCTACCAGTTATCATCTTCTTTTACATGGTTTGCATGAGGTTACTTTGATTCTTACACTGGGGCCTTGTGGACATAATTGAACGACGTACTTATTTAACTTCTATAGTTTTACTTACTGCTAATAATAGAACCATACTACTATTTTTTTTTACCTTTCTTGACATTACCTTGAAACTATAAGTTCTACACTTCCTAACAATTTTTCGGTTGCTTGTGGATCTTTGGGATCTCCAACTATTTATAAATTACATAAAGGTGTGGTAAAACAATTACTCATTTAAGGATTGTGAAAGTAACTTATAGTATTACTAATTTTCCACTATTACTACATACACTAACCTTCTCCTTCTTGCATGCATCTGTCTCTGATTTCCTCTTTCTCTCTGTTTTGATTCTCTTGTGGTCATTGCTTGAGTAGTGGTGGAGGCCTGGTGCAGGTGAATTGGAACTTGCATGGCATGTGCATGTGCCTTAACACTTTGAAAGATATATCTTGTTGTGTTCCATTTGAAATCATTTGAGGCAAGGAGGGTTGGATTGGTGATTTAAAATTGAGGAGAGAATAGGGAGACGAACTATATGTGTTTATTTATGAAGGTAAATATTTATCGCTGCTGGTTAAAATACCCATCTGCCTGAGCACCATTACATTTTTTTAATCGGCTTATTTTTCTTTTATTTTTATGTAACTGCTTGCTTGAGAGACTGTGATTGCATCTTGTTTTTCGTGTCTTGTTGCCCAATAGATGTTGAGAACCTGCTTTTCGTGGTTTGTGGTTTCCGGTGTTCGCAATTAACTATCGCTTTTTCTGGACGGAAGGACTGAGGTGGCTGATCGAAAAGTGAGTATACAGTAACTACAATTTTATTTGTCCGATTAGGACCTTTATATTTTTTAAATACGCCTTCACTGTAAAAACTAAATATCTAAATTAAAAACTATCAAACTCCATAACTCTGATCCAACTAGGATTGTCATCTTTACTAAATCATCAAATTTAAGCAAAACTTCCCCCCTTATAATATATACCGTATATATATATATATATATATATGTAACGGAGAACAAGGCAGCAAGGCATAAAAGTTGCACCGGATATTACGTTATCGTATCAGAGCCTTATAATTCTAAAGCCCTGTTCTCCAAGTTGGACACAAAATTAAAGAAATTTATATTTCAGTTGTTTCTGACTATTTAAAGTGTGATTTAATTTTAATTTATAAATATAATCCGTAAAATAGAAGATAGAAAAGTAAGAAAAATTGTATAAGGGTACCTTGAAGAAAAGTGAGAAATTATCTTCTCCTATTGCCTTCACTCCAAGACACTATTAGGCGTTTCAAAGAATCTCCAACGGAGGTCACTTATGCCTCTGGAACTTCATTTCATGTTCATTGGTGCTGGTCTTCTATGTGTGACTTGTGTGGGTTTAGAAGTTACTTTATGATGTTACACTTTATTTTTAGATTTAATTTAGATTCAAGAGATTCAAGAAGGCATTACTTAAGATGATAGACAGGAGGGATAGAAAGAAAAGTGTTGATTTTTTATTTTTATTATTGCACTTAT
This sequence comes from Trachelipus rathkii, assembly GCA_015478945.1. Classification (NCBI taxonomy): domain Eukaryota; kingdom Metazoa; phylum Arthropoda; class Malacostraca; order Isopoda; family Trachelipodidae; genus Trachelipus; species Trachelipus rathkii. The sequence goes on from JABUQX010033681.1 coordinate 17,472, forward strand.
AATTACTTATATAGGTTTTTAAAGTATAAATTTAAAGGTTAAGGTAAACCATTAGGCTAGAGTATAGTAGGTTAAATACTTAAAATTATCTCGAATATGGAAGGTAGGTTTTATTTACAAAATGTGAAGTATGGGCGAACTCTATGGAACGCACATACTTTCAGGAATTTAATTTTAATAAATTATCAGTGTATATGTTCTGAAATCCCTGGTTTCTGGTTCAAGGCTTTGAGTGTAGTTTATGCTTAAATGTATGGATTTAAACTTTCAAACAAACATTCACACGTATATACAAAATCTTCAAAATATATAAATTATGCATAAACTTAACTTAAGATTAATTATTTAAGACACATTTAATTCTTTATTAAATAAAAGTTTTGAACTCGATTTTGAGGCTCTGCCTCATGAGGTATGCGAACTGATAGGGGTAACTTTAAGTGCAACTTTTCTTAAAGGTTTTCTAAATACAGTTTCATCTTATAAAGCGATAGCTGCAGGACTATGCTGGGTTGAGACCGCAACTGTTAAAGTTTGGTTAAGTTCACTCGAAAGGCACGAAACGTTATCACTTTTGGGGCCAGGCGGTAATTATTTCCCAAAGACTCGTAATGAGCAACAAATTTCAGAACCCAGATGAACCAAATCGCACTAGTAACAGTATGGAAAAGTTAGGTATCCTGGGACCCAGAATATATATATATATTCTTTTATTCACTTTGGGGGTAGGAGATGATGTCTTGCACTTTAAACTGTAATATAATTGTTTAAACGTTTTTTTAATCACCATTTTTATCTTAATTTCAAGTTTTATTGGCGCACATAAATAAAACATCTTATAAACTATTAATCATAGTAAAATATATGACTCACCTCGAGAGTGATGTGTAAGTTACATTCAACCATTATATTCAGACAAGACAGTTAGACAAAAAAAAAGTACTAATACTGAGAATGTGTAGTATTTTTATATAACTATTTCTGATATCTAAGTTCTTATATGTTAAAAGAAGAACTGGAGAACCATTAAAAGGAAAATGCTACATATTTATGAAGTTGAATAATAAATTACAGTATTAAATAATGATACTATGAATAATATATAAAATAGATAAAACAAATAAAAAAACATTCTGGTTTTAATTTACAAAAATGGGTAGTTATACTCGTAAAATAGGTATAACCATCAGTTGACTATTGTATAAACCAGGGTGTAACAGGCCCCCTTACATATATATATATATATATATAGATATATATATATATATATAATATATATATATATATATATATATATAATATATATATATATATATATATATATATTATATATATATAATATATATATATAGATATATATATATATATATATATATATATATATATATATATATAAGATAGTATATATATATATATTAGGATGCTACCGCAACAGGTTTCCGGCCGGAACTTCCGCCGCGAACCTTGATTTGGAAGTTCGGTTCTGGCCGAACTAGCTTGTTCCGGCCGAACTTAACCGGGAACTTTCTACTTTTACAAATGTCTTTCTTAAAAAAATTCAGTAATTGATTTGTCATTTACACAGTTATGATTATGCAATAAAAAAATAATATTGAAAAAGATATATGGTAACCAAATATCATGATTTAAAAATGATCTTTGACTCATACTTTCGAAAAAAAGATGAAACAATAGTTTCACACTCGAACCGTAGTTTTAATTCTCTAGAACGGGTTGAGGGATTTTTTTTTTTTTTTATTTTTGTGATTCTTTTTTTTTTTTTTTTTTTTTTTTTTAGACAAATTGCTTTATAATTATATTTTCATAAAATTAGTTAATAATCCTAAATTATTACCTAATTAATAATACGGTAGTAAATATAATTATTTAGTATTAATTAAGTTATTAAATTATATAATATCATATATATATATATATATATATATATATATATATATATATATATATATATATATATATATTATATATATATATATATATATAATATATATATATATATAGTATATATAATATATATAGTTTTTTATATATGTATAGATATCTGAGACGCTAATTTTAGTTATTTCTTATAAAATGACTTGAAACAACATTGATGAATTTACTTATGTAGATGAAATACTTATCATTAATAGGTAATAGCTAGGATTAAGTTATAATTTTAAAAAAAAAGTAAACTAAAAAAATAAATAAAAAATTTAAAAAATCATGATTTTTTAATAAAAAAAAAATACGTAAAAAAATCAGTTGATTTAAAAATTTGTCTTTTTTTGTGCCATTCCTCCCTCTTAGAGAACTAGAGCCTGGGGATAAAGAAAATTTGTACAGTGAGTATTATTATTATTATTATTATTATTATTTATATATTATATTATTATTATTATAATTATTATTATTTTTTATTATTAAAAAAAAGAAACCGTTGAGGAAAACTACTACAAAATAAAATATTAACTAAACTGTTTAAGAAAATTTAAAAAATTTTAAAACAAGATTCCATATTTTTCTTACTTAAAATTAACTATTGAATTTGAAATATTTTAGGTGTTGGAAAATAAGTTGCTCTCCATGTTGTGGAGTTAAACGTCATCTCTTATCCTCAAACACGTTACCCGCTTCTGAAAAAAGCTTTTTAAACTTTGAAGACCCGTAGAACTTTATATAAGCTGCGTTTCCAGAAGCCCGACTGCAGCCCGGGCGGGCACACAGGCACACATGTATCGTTTCCAGAGCCCGTTTGCGCACTTCTACGTCACGTAAACGTCACAGTCAGGCCGCCGTTGTTAAATCCTCGATTTCGGGAAATAATAAACGGCTGCGCGGAAGAATACTTTGTTTACATCAAATCTTTTTCCAAAACATATGTCGGAAATGGCTTGCCAAAATTTTTTAATATCTCAGTTAACTTTTTTATATTAAGGATACTAATATATCGTATCATATCATAAAATAGAGACATATAAGTATAAGAGTCATGGGTGTAGGCAGAATTTAATTTAGGGGGTGGCAAATTTGAGTAGATATATATATATATATATAATATATATATATATTAAATATATATATATATATATATATATATATAATATATATATATTATATATATATATATATATATATATAAATATATATCAGGGATGGGAGTCGGAGTCGGGAAAGTCGGGAGCTCGAGCGTTTTCAGGTAAGAGTCGGAGTCGGAGTCGGGAGTCGATTTTCCAAAAAGTTGGGAGTCGGAGTCGGGAGTCGAGTAAAAAAAAACGACTCCTTTCGACTCCCAAAAGAATTTTGTATAAACTTTTCACACAAAAATTTTTGAAAAACTTAAAATATTTATTATTAAAAGACGCTACATTTTTTTTTATTTAAGACATTTGTTTGTAGCCCAATTTAAGTTGTTTATTTTAACTGGTTATTAAATAAAGGTTATAAAACTGGTAAAAATAAAATGTACTTGACTACTTGTGTATTATGCATTAACGAATTATCAACAGCGACGATGCTATTAATAATCGTAAAAAATTTAAAGTCAAGTAGAGTACGTAACTGATTTTAAAATATAGAGTCACACCAAATTATTATGACAGTTGCAATAAGCTAAAAAGAATCGGATAGATATACTATGCATACAAGTCAAAAGATGGCTGGCGCTCACGTTGTGGTTGTGTCAGCATTTCAAATATTTCCGTAACTAATGCCGTGAATTTCTAATATATATTTAATTTTTTTGTGTGTAGACACGCGAAAATATATCTATCTACCCACAACCAGTAAGTGGTGGTAAGATAATTTAATAAATAATTAATCAGTTTGATAAAAATATAAATAATCAGTTTGATAAACAAATAATTATTTTTCTTACGTTTGGCAGGGGTTTGTAGTTTGTGAGCAAATGACCTTGATTATTTTGATTCAGAAAGTGTTACCAGCGTTATATATAATATATATATAATATATATATATAATAAGATAATATATAATTATATATAGAGATACTATATATATATGATATATAATATATATATATATAATATTATATATATATAATATATAGTATATATAATATATAAGTGGCGACTCCAGCAACTTTTTGCTACTCGTGGCTCTCTCCCCTCTCTCTCTCTCTCTCATATATATATATATTATATAGTATATATATAATATATATATATATATTATATATATATACTATAATATATATATATATATATATATTATATTATATATATTATATAACTTATAATATATATAATATATACTATATTATAATATAAATATATATATATGAGTAAAAGTTACTTAACGCCCACACAGAACGGGAGCTCGGATCAAAAAAAAAATTTTCACTGGTAGCCTCTATGATACATAATAGATGTTTTGTAGGTCGAAAATAAATTTTTTTTTTTACCTGTTCGCTGACCTGACCTGACCTGGACATAAACCTAACTAACTTAATCTAAACCTAACCTAAAACCTAACCTAACTTTGATGCGGAGGACGCTTCGCGCACCGCGAAAGGTGGGGCCGCCGTATCGTGAGGGTTAGAGCCGGGTTCATTCCATCTTCAACTAAATCTTTTCTCCCCAAAATCCATGGTCGATGGGAATGTTCTCGCTCCATTCAGAAAGACAGACATTGCGTATCGGGCATGAAAAACTCTCTTACTCATTTCCATTCTGCTCGGAATCGTTGCAGGCTATTATTCGGACAGCCTAAGCGCGCTTTCACTAAAGGAAAGTGCGACAACCTACTTGGCTCTCCTACTGATAAAAATTCTGGCCTCTTGCCAAAAACATCTCTAATAACTTTTGTAAATCTACCTTTCCTCCACTTATCGCTCTGACGGTTCTGATAGCTAACTCTCCTACTGAAAAGGGTAAACCTCTTCGGCCTCCTTTTTTTCATCTAATTCTACCCTGGAAGATTTCGGCATCCCTCCTCCTGCTTCTCCTCCTCTCAGGTTTCCTATGCTCTATTCCCGTGATTACGCATGATCGGGTGTATGGCGATTCTGAGATCATGAGTGTGTCAGGAAGGCTAGTGGCCCCGATGGCATTCCTCCCCGTGTGCTGAGGAGTTGTGCGTCCGAGGCCCTGTCCTCGATCAACGCTTACTCTCATGCCTTAATAACTGTACATTTCCCAGTGCTGAAGGGCGCGCAATATGTCCAACCAATCCGAAAAAAGTTTGCCGCTCTGATCCTTCTAAAAAAAACTATCGTCCATAGCTCTCACTGTATTTCTATCTAAGTATCTTTGAAAACTCTTCTTGACTCTCATTTCCTGATCATATGGAGTCTCATTTCCCGGCTTTCAGATCATCAGTATGCGTTCGACGCTCGAGGTCAACTGGTGACATACTATTCCTATCTTACTGATTTATGGTCTTCTGCCGTTAGGACTTATGGAGTCTTGGTTGGTGGCACTCGATATATCAAAGGCTTTTGTTCGAGTAGGGCATGCGTCGCTACTCTCTAAACTCCCTTCCTTTGGGTTTCCCTCCTTCTCTTTGCTGTACTCTTGATCGAGTTCTTCTCTCTGCGTCGCTCCCATATCTACACTCGTTGATGGAGCGCCACTTCTTCCTCCTTTCCTGTTAATGTGGTGTTCCTCAAGGTTCGTTTTTATCTCCAACTTATTCTTACTTCATCAACGATCTCCTCAGCTTTACTCTAACTCTGTCACTCTTATGCCGATGACTTCACCCTTCTCCATTCTTCCACTCATTCAAATCTGCTCCCTCTTTGCATCTAGAAGTGCCTCTCGCTCACTTTCGGATTCCCATCTTTGCGACCTCTAGGGATTCCCGGTGGGGCGCGGCCACAACCTTGCTAAAATTCAACTCTTTGAAAACCCAACTTCTTTACATCTCCCTTTCAAAAACACCTCCTAACTTTCCTATCTTTTCGACGTTCTAACGTCTCACCTGTTGACACATAAACATTCTTGGTCTGAACATAACAAAAAAATATATCTTTGGAAACTCTCATATCACAACGCGTTGCCTAAGGTGCCTCAAATAAAACTGGAGTTCTGTACAGGTTGCGGGAATTTTTTTTTTTTCTTCTGCACAGCTACTCAGTTATATAAGGGCCTATTCGCCCTTGTTTGGAGTACTGTCTCACATCTGGGGGGGCTCCGGCTCCACCCTTCTATTGGACAGCAGTTGAGTCTAAAGCTAAGAGACTAATTAACTGTCCCTACTTTCTAACTCTCTTGACCTCTCTCTGCGACATGACATTGGCGCACTCATCTCTTTCTATAGGACTACAACGGCAGATGCTCAGGAGAGTTGGCCACTCGCATTCCACCTCCATTGCGTCGGCCTCGCGCAATACAAGGGTGCCATGCTCTTCGCCATGCATTTTGCGTGCAGCATTGAATATCCAGGGACTCGTCGTTGTGCGTGCCTTCCCGTTCTTTCAGCCACTCTGTTCTGTTGGAACTCCTTGCCATCTTCTGTTTTTCCTACTGTATTTATCTTCCTCTCGTTAAACCATGTCTGCGCACACCTGAAGATTTGCGTTAGCTTGCTTGTGGGCTTTCCGTTATTTTATTTCCTGCCCCCTCCTTGAAAAAAGACCCTAACCCGTGAGTTGTGGTAATCTGTAAAAAAAAAAAAAAAAAAAAAAAAAAAAAAAAAAAAAAAAAAAAAAAAAAAAAAAAAAAAAAAAAAAAAAAAAAAAAAAATTTCGGCCCTAAAACAGGTAAAAAAAAAAAAAAAATTCATTTCGACCCTAGAAACATCTATTTATGTATCATAGATGCTACCTGTGAAATTTTTTTTTTGGATCCGAGCTCCCGTTCATATACTTAATTACTTTGTCAATATATATATATAAGTATATATATATAGTTATATAGATATATATATATATATATGTATATTATACTATATATATATATATATATATATATATATAATAATATAGTATATATATATATTTTACAAGGATTCCAAAATGTATTCCTTTTCGCTGTAGCTATTGTAGTTTTTGAGATATTATTTTTTTTTCTATTTTTTTTTTTTTTTTTTACAGTTTCCCCATTAAAATTTTACTAAGATACCAACATATGTATTCCTTTCCTCTGTAGCTATTGTAGTTTTCAGATATGCGATGAGATATTTTGGTTTTAAACCAAATAATCACCATGGTTAAATCCAGTTGAAAACCACAAATATCTCAATCCATATCTCAAAAACTACAATAGCTACAGGGCAAAAGGAATACATTGTTGGAATCCTGGTAATATTTTATTGTGGAAACTATAAAAAAAAAAAAAAAAAAACTCAAAAAAACTAACAATAGCTACAGTGAAAAGGAGTACATTTTTGGAATCTTTTTAAATTAGAGTTGGAAAGGTAAAAATAAAAATAAAATAAAATAAAATAAAATAAATATTGGCTATTTTTTTTTTTAGGAGCAGGGGACATAGTGTATATATAATATATATATATATATATATATATATATATATATATATATATATATATATATATATATATATATATATATAATATTATTTATATTTATATGATTTTTTGTATAGGTATTACACGCGATGTAGGGGGCGCGAAGCCGACGAGGAACACAGGGGGACGTTTCATTTATAGGGGAACGGAAGAGGGCATCACCAACCATATTATTATTATTATTATTATGTGCCTTATTTCAAATTCAAACTCATCTAATTCTTCTAAAGTACGGGCTAATCTTCCATCCACAAGACTCATGTTTTGGAGATATATAAGGGGCATATGGTCTGTGAAAATAATAAATTTGACTCCACGAAGAAATGGCCTTAAAGATTTCACAGCCCATCGTAAAGCTGTAAGCTCTTTATCAATAACACCGTAATTTCTTTGGGCCCCATTAAAAGTCATGGATATAAAAGCAATAGGTTTCCGTTCTCCTCGTTGGACTTGGGATAAACAGGCACCAGCTCCTATATCTGAAGCATCAACATGCAGCTCCATGGGGGATACGTCAGGGCTGTAATCAGGGAAACCTAACAATTTTGGGTTTGTCAAGGCGTTCTTTAACTCATCAAAGGCCTGTTGGCACTCGGGGGTCCATTTTACTGTTCTCCCACCTGTCTGACAGGAAAGGGGCTTGCTAATTTGGGAACAGTTTGGGATGTGCCTACGGTAAAAATTTACCATACCTAAAAATTGTCGGAGGTGTTTTATAGTACTAGGAATTGGGAATTCAAGAGCTCCTTTTACATTCTTTTGCAGGGGTAATATTCCTTTGCTAGAAATCTTATGTCCCAGAAACTCTACTTCTGTACGACAAAGCTGAGTTTTCCTAGGTTTCAGCTTATATCCGTTTTTTTCAAGGGCTGAAAGAACTCGATCCAAAATAACTAAATGATCCTCCACGGTTTTACTAAGAATGATGATATCATCTACATACACCATTACTTGGGACCAAGGTAATCCAGTCAATGCCAGCATCATACCACGCTGAAAAGTGGCTGGACCATTTTTTACTCCAAAGGGCATCTTTAAGTATTCATACTGAGCAAAGGGGGTAGAAAAAGCTGTCTTTTCAACACTATCAGGTTCCATAGAAACCTGATAATATCCCCGAACCAAGTCAATGGTAGAAAAATAAACGTTCCCATGCATATTGTAAATCACATCAATGAGGTTGGGCAAAGGGAAGGAATCAGTCTTGGTTACCTCATTAAGTTTGCGATAATCTATACACAACCGCAATTTACCGTCAGGTTTACGCACAGGAACTACTGGGGCAGAGTAAGGAGATTTACTGGGCCTGATGATCTCTTGATCTAACAACTCCCTACACTGTTGCTCTATCTCTTGAGCCAAGGGTCCTTGAAATCTGCGGACGGGTAATCACACAGGTTTGGTAGTTTCCAATAATATAGTATGAGATATGTTAGTGGCTATCCCCACATCATGATCACCAAAGCTAAGAGCTAATTTATGATGAAGGAGTACATCAATGAGACTCTGTTTTTGTTGTTCATTGATAGGGATCTCTGAGAAACAAAAATCCTCCCACAATTTATCCGCGGTCCATACTTCTCCATGATTTATAGAATTATCAGAGGAATGGGAAGAAGGATTTACAACACAGACACGTGCCTGAGGATATTCCTTCTCTGCAAGTGCACAAACTTGTCCTATTGTGGTATTTTTTCTCAAATATTTATTTTTACTAGAAGGGTTTAGGAGGGCAACCTGACTGGGGACAGTTAAATCTAAAACCCCTGAGATGGGAATAATCTGATTTGTTTGGATACCCTTAAAACCAACAATATTCAAAGGAGAATCAGCGGGGCTTTTCACCTCAACTAATTTACAAGAAAACGGAGGGATACTAACAGAAGAAACATTAACACAGTTGTAAAAGGGAATGGAGAAACTCAAATCTTTAGCTATGATTTCCATACTATTTCCTACTCTATGGACTAATTCCCTATTTGTTAAATCGGGAAGCAAGTCATTATCTTTTAGAGCTGCAGCTCCTAGAACCAAGGTAGTTGTCATAAATTCAGAGGGAACAACTAAAAAGATTATGGGTTTGGTAACAAAATCGTTATCTAGGAAAAATAAGGGAATTTCAATATAGGACTCAATGGGAACCGTGTGGTCTCTCACTAAACCACAAACGGCCTTTATTCTGATTTCCAGAGAAGATTTCAACGGCACATGTTTCAAATAGGTCTTCACGAAATCATCACTAACCAAGCTAACACCTGCTCCACTATCCACCATACAATCGTCTGAACCAGAACGGTCTGAACTATAAGCGACAGCGATTATCAAAGGATCCGTTGTCGAGTATTTAAAAGTTACTGACACTGAACGAAACTTACTATCTGTCAGAGATGGGGATCTTGTTTTTAATACTGAAGGGTGTTCCTTTTCTGTGATATTCATCACACATTTAGTGTCTGAGGAGCCTTGCTCAGTGTCCGTTTCCACAGGCTGACTCACTTCTGTGGGGACTGGTAGTTTAACGACTGTTCGGTCGATTTTCTT